>APFE030485962.1:35373-84397 GCA_000404065.3 Pinus taeda
AACAATAATAATATTAAAAATATATATATTTTTTGACTAGGGTCTTTCGGGCAAAATTAACCGTTAAACTAGCCGTTGGAGTTTCTGCTCGGACTATTTATCATGCTATGCTGGTTCTGTTTCTTCAACTTGTCCTGACGATGAACCACACTGGTTGGTTCGAAACGCGTCGACAAAGGTTCTTTCTCATGTGATTTACGTTGAAGCTTTTCTTATAAAAAATTCTAAACATTTTATAGTTTTCATATTAGGGACCAATAAGTTTCACCAAGGTTTCTAAACTTTTAGATAAATGTCCATCCTTAAGATTTTCCCTAGTTACAGAGTGGTACCAAAGTTCCCAGGTTCAACATTTAGACTTGATGGGTGGAATGTGTTTTTAATGCATGCATGTAGGTTGTATATGTGCTTGTTATGTATGCATGGTGATTCTCATTATTGTAATTATGTTGTCATGTAGAAGTTGATGATGTTGTTGCTTGGATTATTTGTCAGGTGTACATGTTGGTTGTATATGAGTTTGTTATCCATGTCAATGTATCTATGTTTGTTATGCATGTATGGTTATGGTTATGATTGTTGTGCATAAGTTTATTGTATGTAGTTGGTGTTTCCATGAATGATGCCAACATATTGATATGGTTATGTCTATACACATCTTGTACTAATCAGGATTTATCTTGCAGATGAGATAGCCCCCCCTCAACTTCCCTGAGGTATGTTTGATTATGTTTATATTTTGTTTATCTGACCTAGTATGTTTGTAGGAAGAAGACCAAGATTACTAGAAAAATGGTGGATTGCAGTTAACATGACTCTCCCTACAGATCATATGAGAAACATGGTGATGAGTACTCCCCTCACATAAAAAATACATTGAGGAGTCTAAAGGCAGAAATAAGAAGTTGCAAAGCAAATGATGACAGGATCATTCAGTTATAGGAAATAATTGCTAGGGCATAGGATAAACAAGAATAGTTTAATGAAGTCATTCTTTAGAGTCTATTAGATTTGCAGATACAAGGATCACTTAGGATCAGTCATGGATAGGAGGAAATGAAAAATGGTGCATATGGCAATAGGTCTCAGTCAGGATACAGGATGGATAGAGAGGATACAATCAAAGATGGAATATTTATAGATACACCTAACCAAAGGGGCAGTGATTATGGGTTCTATCCTAGTTATGGTTTAGAGAGACAATATCATCATCATTGTCACAATCCATGTAGAAGGATTGAGAAGCAGTATTTTCTAGAAGAGTTCAAGAAGGCAAAGTCACGAACATTTAATGGAGAAATGAAGTCACAGGATGTAGAAGCCTGGTTGCTTGGGATGAATAAATTTTTCAGATTGCATGACTACGTAGAGAACATGAAAGGCAAAATAACTATCTTCAATATTAAAGGTACAAAAAACATTTGGTGGGAAGATGTGAAGAATGTTAGAAGCATTTAGAAAGAGGAGTTGACTTGGAGGGAGTTTGAAAGAATTTTCAAGAAGAAGCATCTATTTGAGAGATACAATGATGATAGGGCGAACGAGTTCTATGAGTTGAAGATGGTATCTATGACTGATGAGGAGTATATTAGCATATTCTTGAAGTTGTTGAGATATGTGCCTTATTTGAAGGAGTAGAAAGATAAGATTCATAGATTCATCAGTGGATTGTCAATAACGTTCAAAGACGGGATCAAATTTGATGAGTCTAGATCATTGGAGGAAGCCATCAGGAAGTTGAAGCATTGTTATAAGAAATCGAAGTGCAGGTATAAATATAAATAGGGTTGGAAAGGTAATGACAATACTAAGGGAAAATGGGATGAGAAGTGAGGAAGACTACAAGATACATGTAACAAAGAGAATGCAGTGCCACACAAGAAGTTCAATGCATCTTATAGAGGATAGGGATTTTAGTATGAGGAGCATAACAAGGGTGATGGAAGAAAGCCTTTACAATGTTGGACTTGTGGCAATGATCATCATAGGATATATTTTCCACAACATCAGGATGGAAGACCACATATCTATAGTTCTCAGGAGACATAGACAGTTGGAGATGTTGGACAGAGTATTCCTCAAATTTAAGTAGAATTGGACAATGGGCAAGCAGATCACCAGTCATATATTATCAATATGGACAATAAGCTTTGTGATCAAGTTGTTTATATTTGATTGACCCTTGATCTAATTATAGTTATGTTATTCCTCACCTGGTGGATAAGTGTGGTTTGAATAAACAATTTCATGTAAAGTCTTGGTTGGTATAGTTGGCTATAGTACAAGAAAAGGGTTCATCATTGGGTAAGAGCTTGTGCATTTGAGTTGAATGGTATGCTTACATCAACACATCTAAATTTGATTTCATTGGGATCATACAGTATGTTGTTGGGTTGGATTGGGTTTACCTTCATTAGACTAAGGTAGATTTTTATGAAAAGGCTATTGAGTGTTTAGATGACAATGGAGAACAAAAAATCCTGTAGGGTAATAAGAAGACAACTTCAGTTAGAATGGTTACAACTATGTAGGAAAAGCATAGTCAGAAGAAAGGGTGTGTATTATTTGCATTGTATATTTCTAGTGATAAAGGTAAGGATGTTGAGGATGCATAAGTCTTAAATAGGTACTTGGTTTTATAGTGTTTTCAAGATTTGTTCCCAGCATAGATTTTAAAGTTTATGTCTTACAAGGAAGTGGAATTTTCTAATGAGTTGGTACTAGGAGCAACACTTGCATCAAAGGAACCTTACAGGATGAGCACTGAAGAGTTAGTGGAACTTATGTTGCAATTGAAGGAAATTATGGACAAGGGTTACATAAGTCCAAGTGTGTCACCATAGGGTGCCCCAATGTTGTTTTTGAAGAAGAAGGATGGTACTGTCAGGTTGTGTATCAATTACAGGAAGTTGAACAAGGTAACCATCAAGAATAGGTATCCATTGATGGGAATTGATGACTTGCTTGATCAGTTGAAGGCAACAACAATGTTCCTGAAGATTGATTTGAGATTAGGATACCATCAGGTATGTATTAAATAAGAGGACATCTACAAGACTACTTTTGGGACTAGGTATGGGCATTATGAGTTTTTTGTAGTTCCTTTTGGTTTGGCTAATGGTCCAACTACTTTAATGTGCTTGATGAATAATGTATTGTGTCCTAATCTAGATAAGTTTTTGATTGTATTCATTGATGCTATACTGATATATTATAGGAATGAGGAAGAGCATGTCGAACACTTAACAATAGTGTTAAGAGTATCAAGAGAGAATCAGTTGTATGCCAAGCTTAGAAAATTTAGTTTCTTTTAGATAAAGGTACATTACTTCGGACATGTTGTCTCCAAGTAAGGCATAAGAGTGGATCCGAAAAAGATAAGAGCTATCATGGAATAGGAAACTCCTAGGAATGTGGATGAGGTTCGATCATTCATGGGATTAGACGGTTATTACAGGATGTTCATCAAGATTGTTCACAGATTTTTTCTCCTATTACATCATTGCAGACGAAAGGAAATAAATTTTAATGGATAGAGGAATAAGTAATAAGTTTTGAGAAGTTGAACCAGTTTTTGACAAATTCTCCATTTCTAAACTTTGGAGACCCATATAAAGAGTTTGTGGTGTGCAAAAATGCCTACAAGAGAGGGCTTACACCCCCCACAACTCTTACTGCACAGGGGGGTATTAGATGAAAATTTTCCTTATTAAATATTGTAATTCCATAATCAATATGGGACATTCATTAGGCGAAATATCTAATGGTAAAAGTTGTGTTAATTTAGGTTTTTTTCCCTAGAAGACAACCCTTGGTTTATATGATGGAATTGTATATGGTTATGTATTATTCTATGTGAGGAAGCGAAAGGATATTGTGTGAGAGCAAAGACGAAATTACAAAAGATTTGATGTAGGATGTATCTCTTCATTTTTCTAGATAATAGAAAAGGAAGGACTCATTATTTCTCCATGGACGTAGCCCAAATTGGGTGAACCATGTCTATATGTGTCTCTCTTGTTTTAATTTTTTTGTTTTTTTTTTTGTTTCCGTAATATTTTATATGTTCCATTGCTCCATTAATTAATTTCTAACATGAATATCACTTGTCATGAACATAAATATTTGTTTTCCAAAAAATATTTAAGAGTTTAACTTTTGGTCAATCATTTCAATTGGTTTCACTTAGAGACATTGATAGAAACCAAAATCGTTTCATAGATAAGATTGTAAATAACATTTTATATTTCCATTTAGCACATTCATAGATAGGAAGATAAGTTTTTCATTCACATACAATCCAACATGTATCAAAATACATATTTTCAGAACCACATTATACATTTGCATTAAACATAAAATTTCAAAAACTACATCCAAAGTGTGTATTGTTGTTGAAAAAATACATATTCCATATAAGGAATATGCATGCTTTTTTCCTCAAGGGACTATTATACAATAAGGATCTAATCCATTACAAGGTTATGCTCAATATGGTCATAATATACCACATGCAGGAATGAAACTAATATGGGGAGGATAACAATATTTATCATGACAACCCTAGCAACACCCTTCACTGACACACACAAATATCATAAAAAAAATTAACAAATTATTCATCATATATTCTGGGAATCTACAAGTTATTAAATACTCATACCATGCTTAATACATAAATTAGTTGGCATAATTCCCATCCATCCCTAACTAGTTTCTCCTGTCATTTCCATCGCATCAAGGATCATGAGACATGGGTACTATGCCACATCTACATAAATCTTTGTCACATTGACCAACTATCACTTCCCTCATAATAGTTTGTCACTCAAGTGGCACTCTACTGCATTCCCCTACATTAGCATCATTTACATCATTTCACTTGTGCTATCACACTCGTGTTAGCATTTGGTCTAATCAACATCCTTTAGTCTCAATCAATTTGTTCGCATATGCTTAACTCTTTGTAGCAATGTGCATGATTAGTGAGGGTTATTGGTGCAATGTATAGAAAATAGATAAAGTAAATGATTGATATTTTTATTGAAAATAGTATATGCTATGGAATTAAATCAAATTAAAAAATACATACTATTTTGGACATAATCCAATGCAAATGAAAACAAAGTTGTAGATCACCTTGGTATTTCATACTTTGATATAGGTAGCTTCAATGTGAATTGGAAATTGGACCTAATGTGTAAAGAAATATAGGTAGAATATGTTCCCTAGCCTGCACCACCTCCCAATATCAAAAACTTCCCCTAACAATGCATCCTTAGCTCTTGAGGACTCGCATCTTAGATACATACTTCGAGATATAGGCTGGACATATTCTCAAACAAAAATATATAAATCAATGTCCCAAAAGAAAAATCACCTTCTATCACCCTATGATGGGAATCCAGTTAGCATTTTAGCACCATCAATAGAAAATTCCCACACATAATATGTCCCAACTATCACACACTTAATGAGCATAATCTGAATACTTAATGTATTATGAGGAGCATGAGTTCCCACTAAAAAAATCACTTCCTCTACCATAGATTGTGTAAGAGCCCTGGTTAAAAACCCATGTAAAATTAATAAAGGTAAAATAATACCTCGCCATGGGACATATATTCCAAGCTGAATGTTGGGAAAAAACATAGCAATGGGGATCACTTCTGATTAATTAATGGTTAAGTAAATTGACAAAGGCAATGAAAAAGGCTTTGAAAAGGCATGAGGCATTTATTGGAATTATATTTATGAAAAAAATCGAAATTAGGAGAAAAGGGAGGTGAAAGATCACATGTTGCATGTGAGGAGGAAAATGGAGGAAAATAATGGAAAATGAAGAAAATAGAGGTCTCATTAATAAAAATGCTTATGAGAATCAGTTCATAGATTTTGGTTAGTTCAGTTTTAGAGCTCTCTCTCTCATACACTTGGACACTTAGAGTTTTCTTGGAGCACTCTTGGAGGAGTATGGCATACTTGGAGTTTTGTAGCAAGAAGGAAACGAAAGAGTAAGAAAGCACAAGAGGACATCGGGATCAACAACTACAACGGATTTTCCTTGCGGGTACCGAGTTGCATGTATGTTTCCTCACTAGTTCTGGAATGCATGGCATATGCATGAGGTTTCTTGGTTATGATCTTTCATTGGCATGGAGGATTTCCTAGATTGACAATGGATTTTCTTGGCCTTGCCATTTTCTGGATATCCATGGTGTTGTGGGTTTTAAGTTTAATTTTCATTTTAATTAATTTATTAATTATTTTTTTTTTAATTTTTTTTTTTTTTTTTTTTCTGGTTGGTTTTATTGTGCCTTTGGCCATGGGTTGAGTTACTAGTTCCTGGACACCTTGGTTGGAAAAATATTCTAGATGCCATGTAACAACTTGGGTTGAGTTACTAGTCCTGGAAACCTTGGTTAGGCAAATGCTCTACAATCCCTTCGTGGGTTGAGTTACTAGTCCTAAAAGCCTTGGTTTTATAAACACTCTGGAAACCCGACAACAACTGTGGATTGAGTTACTAGTCCTGGAAGCCTTGGTTGGAACAAATGCATTAGGGTCCTTAATATCTTGGGTAGAGACAAATCTAGTTATGGTCAGTGATTTTCGACTATGAGGTGGAACCAATGGTTGAGGGTTGACATGGTTTGGCCTCTAAAAGCCCTGGATGGTTTTGATTGATTTTTTTTATGAGATCCCACATTCATGCTTGGAATATGGAACGGGGGTGACTTGCTAGAAGAAATATTTGTTTCAGCATAGTCTATGATCGGGTGGTTCATGGAAGTCCCATACCTGGTCAGCTTATGCAATCATTAATAGTGATCTCTTTATCCTTGGTAATTTATGGGTAAATATACTTGTTTATATGTGTATTATATGGATGTTATATCCTTGATATATTTGTTGGTTATATGTTGGTTATGATTGAGTTTTATGACAGTGAAAATGTATGGCACTCATGATGTTTTGGTTAATCACTAAATGCACAATGAATATGTCACTTAATAGATGGTAATGTAGGTATTGTGAAGAGGCATCAATGCCTCTTAGTGATTTTCAGATAAGTATGAGACCCTTACTCTCATATATGTTTTTTAAACCCATAGATTGCATATTTGTGACATGTTTGATTAAATGTCTGTCATGGATAATATGGGTCCAGCTAAGTCCTTGTTCAAGTAATTACATTTGTATCATTATTCCACTATTATCTTTTATTTCTAGAAGTGTCATGGAGTTTTGGGAAATGACCTGAGCCCTGGGCCTGAAAAAGTGGCACAAAATTCAGAGTCACAGGCACAAAATTGCTTGGGAAAGTCCCCAGTCGCTAGCATACCCATGTTGTGGGAAAGACTAGAGGGTATGAGATGCACTCATTCCCATGTCATGGGGGATATTGGTGGATTAATGCAGTAAAAAATTAATTTGTCTCGGGGTCTAGTGACCTAGAAGGTTTGGATGGCTCCTGGGGTTCTACAGTAGGTATGGAAGGCCTGTATTATTGTGTTTCATCGATTACACTTCCTTAACTAACACATAGGGAGTTGATCATACCATAGTAGCTCTTTGTCACATGTTTACCCTAGTTGGTTGGTTACTTGGATAAATGTGGGAGGAGGGTGTTACAGAGTGGCATGAGAGCATGGTTCACCCTTCAGACTAGATGGGAAGTGTGTTGGTCATGCATTCATGTCGGTTGCAAATGTGTTACTCATATGTGTGGTCTATGTGATTGTTGCATATGCATGGTGTTGATCACAGTTGAGTGGTTAGAAGTCAATATGTTAATCTTTCAGAGTTTGTCAAATTTGCAGAGGCAGGGACCACTTCAGATCTACAATGAACAGGAGGAAAAAACTAATGGGGCATATGGAAGTAGATATCCTGGTGGGTACAAGTTGGATAGAGATGACATGATCAGATATGGAAGGTTCTTGGACACTCCTGAATAGGAGAGGTGATAGATACATGTACTATTCTAGTTATGGTTCTGACAGGTATCATGATCGTCATTGTTATCATCCTTATAGGAGGAGTGACAAGGGATATTTTCCAAATGAGTTTAAGAAAGCAAAGACACCTACATTTGACGGAGAGATCAAGAAGCCACACGAGATTCATTAGTGGGTTGTCGATAGCATTCAAAGAAATGATTTATTTTAATGATCCTAGATTGTTGGAAGAAGCCATTCGGAAGCTAAAGCATTGTTATGAGTAATCAAAGCAAAAATCTAAGACTAAGCCAGACTGGAAAGGTAACACAAAGAACAAAGGAAAATGGGATAAGAAGCGAGAAATACCTTAAGGTACAGATAATAAAGAGAATGCAACACCATCTAAGAAGTTCATTGCATCTAACAAAGGGCACGGACTTTGATTTGAGGAGAATAATAAGGATGCAGGTTAAAAACCTTTGCAGTGTTGGACTTGTGGAAAAGAGCATCTTAGTAGAGATTGTCTACAACATTAGGGTGGTAGACCATAGATCTACAATGCTAAGGAGTCATAAACAATGGGAGATTTTTGACAGAGTATTCCTAGGATTTATGCAACGTAGGATAATAGGCAGGAAAATCACCAGGTGTCTATTATCAAGATGGACGATAAGTGTTTAGCCAATTTAATGTTCTTAAATTGTCAGCATAAATTATCAACCACGAAAACTATAATTATGAAGCACAAGTGCACTATATGTGCTAGAAGTTATTTTATGTCGTTAAGATATCTATGTTATTGTTAAGGTCTAAACTTAGAACTAATATGGAGATGGTATTACTGATTATATTAGAGTATTGTTCTTAAATTTGTTAGCTGGTCATCCTAAAAATTAATCTCAGTTGAATGAAGTTTGTGGATGGTTGGAGAGCGATCCTAAACTCTAATATGTTAGATTGTTTTTTATTTTATCTTGAATTTTATGTTGCAACCAAATTATATTACTATGTGTCAGAGAGATTTATTCTATTAAATTGAAAATGATGGCTGAACTTAATTACCAAGGAAAAGGTTGTCACTCTTTAACTAATGAAACTTCATTCGAACAAGAAGTAAAACTGATAAATTGGAAAACAACTAAGTTGTGAAATGAGACAGCTAAATTACACTAGGTAGAAAGAAATTGAGATGATCAAGCTATACCAGGCAAAAAAAAAAATGAAATAACAGGGTTATGTGAGGTAGGAATCAAAGGATATTGCT
The DNA here is from genome assembly GCA_000404065.3 of Pinus taeda. Taxonomy (NCBI): domain Eukaryota; kingdom Viridiplantae; phylum Streptophyta; class Pinopsida; order Pinales; family Pinaceae; genus Pinus; species Pinus taeda. The sequence goes on from APFE030485962.1 coordinate 44,581, forward strand.
TATGAAGACAACAGTTTAATCGTGAATTCCACTATACTGCATTTTGAAACACAAAATAGAGCATCCATAATTTAACTTTAAGAAATCAAAGAAATGTATTGAAATCAATCAAGGACCTATACTAGACGTAGAGGCTCTCCATAATACAATCGACATTCAATCAACGCAACATGGAAAATATGAACCAAATCTATTACTCACAAACAAGTTTAATATGATGTTCTTCAAAATTTACATATAGCAGTGTGCACCTAAAATATAGAGCAGCCATTTCTCTTATAAATTTTCTCCAAGTAACAGTATGAGATTTTTAATCCTACATATATTTATTATGATCCTTATTAAACAAACTATATCGCTTAATAATCGATTTTCTATTTGGAAAAGAAAATCAATAGGATTTCAGAAAACTCAGACTCTGTTCCGGCACATAATCTTGCAGTTGACTTTGAGGTTAACCATGTTACAGTGTGATCTTATTGAAGGATTGGCTCAAGATAATAGGAAAGGATCCACGAGGGAATCATTCCACATCCATACATATCTTCTTTTGCTTAGCTGGTGCACCCGAACCCTGTCAATAATGGAGGTAGCTGCAGAAATACGAATTAGCTACAAAAATAGGCCAATTTCGTACCTGAATGAAAATTTTAATAAAACAATAAGGTATGTAGACAAAATATGAAAAAGAGGACATGTAAGTTCTTATCTTAACAAAACCTTGTGTCTATTGCATTTATTGAGGTGATAGGTATATGAAAAAGGAAGAAGTATAGGTAAAAAGGGTGTCAAGGTAAGGCAGTCCTTGGACTCTACATTCTCCCACGCTGGAGGTTTTGTATATCCTCATACAATTCATAATTGTCATTCTCTTGTGCCCTTTGGTTATCAAATTTAGGGTTCACTTTCTTCTTCTTTCTGACAACCACTCGCATTCTTGGTTTCTTCATGAGGATCTTATATTTTAGGTTGATGATTTCTCTTTGCATCACCCTATTTTCCTTCTTCAACTTGTTTTTTTTGTACCACAAACTCAAATGAGGAATAAGCTTGTCACTCTTTGCAATTTGAATCCCTTTATGTGCTTTCAATGTCTAATATTCATTTTTGAGATATCTGTTCAACGTCTCCAGCTCAAATATCTCTTTCTTTAAAAAATTAGATACTGAAGGTTCTTATGGCTCACTGAATTGATTGCTTCGTTCTTCCAGACTTTGGATTGTTTCTTTAGTTGTTTCTTCCTTCCTTTCTAGTGACTCCATGTAGTCATAAATCTCTTGTTGAATAGGATCAACACCTGGACTGTGCACTGGACTTCTTGGAGGTGAACTGTAGGGTGGTGATGACACCCTCAGTAATAGTTTTGGTGATCCTTCTGGAGAACCTTTAGGATCTTCAGTCAGCTCCCTCTCCTCAAGATCAATATATTATATAGCTCCTGAAACCACTTGTTGCATTGTATTCAATCTGTTACTTCTCCTCATTCCTAAGGTCAGTAATCCCTATGTTATCCTCTTTTTAGCTTTTGGATTCTTTTCCTGAGGAAGGATCTTGGTTTGTGGTAAACCCTCTATTCTTTTGCTAGCTTTCTTTCTTCTAAGGTTTCTTTTTTTCATTTTCTACAAAATATCCACTATGGGTAGTTCATCCTATGATAATTCTTGTTGAGACAGGGGTTATTGTTCTTTTATTGTTTCTATTGTTCTCTTCCTTCCCCTGAGGATGTTGGAAATAATACTAAGAGTGGGGGTGAATCAATATTATTCAAGTCAATAATCTTTTTCTTTTCATACTCAATTTTGTACATGCTACTTCAATGAAGGTAATCCGTGTGTACACGCAACTGGGTTTAAGGAAAACAACATATATCCAACAAAATTATGATTCAGTTAATTCATCATATGTTGATCTTTAATCTGTGCATCAATAATTTATTAAACATTAAACAATAACCATGTGTAGTTAATAATATAATGAACCATCACACATAAGAAACACGCATGAACACCAATATTTAAGGTGGAAACCCAATGTGGGTGAAAACCACCTACTGTTGTCGTCTTTGTCTTCTTTTAATAATAAGAAAATTTGTTTACAACATTGTACTGGTGCAGACTCATACCAGTATGCAGGCTTCTACCTGTAGAAGTTTACTACCTTCTCTCATTCTCCAGCTTCTACTTGAAGGGAGCTACAACCCCCTAGCTCTTGTACTAGTCAATATGTTTACTAGTACGTAGGTGCCAACCTACAGAAAGCTACAACCTTCTCTCTTCCTCTAGGGACCACATTTCATAAATTTTCATATTGGATCCATCGACAACATCATAAATGTAATTCAATCATCAAATACATCTGCATCAACCAATCACTTTCTGAACCAACCACAACCGAATCAATCATGTTAGAAAATTATATATTACGAAGCAATGGAACACATAAAATATTGCAGAAATATAAACATAGAAAATGCATAAAACAAGAGAGACACAGATATACGTGGTTCACCCAGTTTGGGCTATGTCCACGGAGAAACAACCCATCCTTCTTTTATTATATTATCAAGCAAACTGAAGAGATACAACCTACAGCAGATTCGCTGTAACACCCTCTTCACTCTCAATCTCCTCTCTCTTCCTCACTAATAATAAAGATATGCATAGACACAATATAATTCCCTCATATATAGTGAGGGGTTGCCTTCTAGGGCAAAAAACCATAAATTAAACATAACTTCTACCGTCAGATCATCCGCCTAATGAATGGCCCAGATTGACTAGAAATTACTAGACTTTTACAAGGAAATTTTACATCTATTTTTAGCTTCGAGGACGTTGCCCCCAAACCCCTGTTGGGGGACCACTGGCCCCCGGACCCCCCAGCCAGGGGGGATCGGCCCCCCCGAACCCCTGCGGTGGGGACAATTCCCCCCTGCACCCCCCCCACGTGGAGGGGTGTATAGTCTTCTTGGGGTATACATATGGCTGAGACCTTTGAATATAGAAGATAATCAGGCTCCACACCCAACAAATCAATCACGTTGACAACCCATCAATTTGATCATTCAGAATACTGTCACTACAATACAGTCACCAGAACCCAAATCAAAACCCAAAACTCTGCAATAGCAAACAGAAACAACTGAAACATACTTTATAAGGTATACGCTACTTCCATGTGTCAAACCTACGTGTATACATGCTTTTCTCAAGGCCAACCAGTGTATATGTCTGTAAATATCAATTCATAATTTTGCAACTATTCCAGACTTCAGTCATACCCTCATCATAACGTTCACGAACAACAGATACGTCAGTATTCAAATCTAGACTATACATGATCAAACCATATAATGATAATTTATTTCAAGCCTTAGGATCCTGATCCATCATTAGATATTATCCCTCATCAACCGCTAAGGTTCATCCTTGGTTTAGATCAAACAAAGCACCATAAATCGATAACCTGCATACTAGATCTCACACATCATCAGATATTCAATACTTGTACTCCTTGCCTAATGATCTTCTCCTGCTTATATATTTTTAGGCCTTTCTTAATACCATGGACCCAAACTACTTAGGACCAATACCTTGGACCAAAAACTTAGTTTTCAAATATATGCGCATGTTTCCTTCTGTGAAAGTGCATGTGTACGTATACGCTACTTGTGTTCAATGAACCTACGTGTATACATAGCTTGGTCAAGGTGAACCTGCGGATACCTCTCTTTCTTCATTCTTTGTAGTATAATCTATAATTCTTTGCTGTTAACCTGCTTCACTGTGAATTGTCATCTGAGAGAGTTTCCATTGTACATTACTTCTAAACTGATTCCTGCATTTTTTCACATTTGTAAACACAACTGCCATGCATTGTCACATCTGATATCTCTTATGTAGATTCATCTAGTTACCATATACAAGTGAGTTGTTCTGCTATAAGTGGGTTGCCATCAAGTACAACACATGCATCATAATGCCAACAATATTTCCCTTTGGAATTGATGGCAACCATGTTGGTGTTGATTATCGCAAGCTATAGAAACTGTTAGAGATAACAAGAAACACCAAAACACTCTCCCCCTTTGACATCAAGGGCAAAGGGCAGACCAGGATATTCTGCCCCTTTGATATCAAAGGCAAAGGGCTGACCAAAAATAAGACTTTCATATTTGAACAACTGAATATAAACATTGATCATTCTCCCCCTAAGCACATGCTAAATTTTCTGATTAAACTCCCCCTTTGTACATGCTGAGATGCATTGTATCATCCATGCTCCCCCTGAGCACATGAAGATTCTGCAATTATTTTCCAAAAGAATAAAATGACTCTATCACTTGACTAAGTGACTTTTACCTTCTTATCATCAAAGACTCATACATATATCAATCTCCCAACCAAGTGGGGATATATTGAATTTGACTCATCCTCCCAACCAAGTGGGGATATACTGAATTTGACTCATCCTCCCAACCAAGTGGGGATATATATCACTAAAATATATCAATTATTACATCATCCTTCCCATGCATAGTGGGGTTACAAATTACATCATATGATCAAAAGGGACTCATCAAAAGACTACAACAGACAGAGACAAATTATTACATCATGGGTCTTTATATGACCTTTACATCAAATGATATACATGGCATTTATAATAGAGACAAAATATCTAAACAAGACCATGATAGCCATCAGCAACTATTATACACCATGTATGATCTGCTCCATAAGCATATGTCAACAGTATCCAGACCAGCAACCTGTATATGTCCATCATTAGTTCCCAAGATATCAACCTGTGACAAAGTATGTCTACATATAGATATCAACTCATCTGCTTGATCTCATCAAGCTCAACTTGTTTTGTTTCCTTAATAGAAAGAGCCTTCCATGAATCAAATCAGCATATGTCATATCTCTAAGCAGTAACACAAAGCATTCACACCATATCATATGTGAAAACAACATAGTCATCACATTATGATCTTTCACAAGAACCCTTAATATATATACCATGTGTCATCACTAAGGAACATCCCACATTTGATAATAATCAACCATGATAATCAACATATGTGAGTATCAACCTATCATCATAAGGTAAGAACTCATCATCATTATGTGTCTAGGTAAGACATGTCTTCGAATATCGATGTCTTCAAATAGCTATGTCTTCACATGACCTGCAATAACACCATTCTCTTGGCCAACCAACAATATTTATAAATATGCAGCTTAAGTAATCATCCTTGTATATATCATACTGTATATCCATCAAAGAGATAGCAATATGTATCTAGTGAATCATGAGCTCATGGTCATTTGTCAAGATTTCTTGATATCATCAACAACAACAATCCTCAACCATGTGAGAGCCAAGAACTATAGGAATCTTGCATCATATCTGCACCATATGAACTTTACGCATTTTTTAATAAATGGCTCATTATCAAATAATGAAGTTGTGTACTCAAGCTTTGTACTTCTCCTTGTCCTTATGATGATCTTCATGTAATCAACATATATGCACTATATGCAACATCAAAAGTCATTTACAATCATCCATAAATCTGATCTGAATAACAACTTATGCAATCCCAAATATCATCTGAGGTTTTATCATGGGCAACTCATAACCGTAACATAGCAAGCCACATAAGAATTATCATCATTGATTAGGTACCAAATACTTCTAACCATAATGCCAACAATGCTTTATTAGAAGCATAGCATGTTCTCCCCCTAAACCTGTTCCACCTGTTCACTGTCATATCTGATCATTCCATATATCAGCAAGAAGTATCAAGGCATCATCATCAATCAAATATACATGAAGTTATCAACAACTTGTGAGGATCAAAACACTTCTAAATAACATCCATAGATTGTAGTCATCTACGACAGAAAAGACAACTGATAATTGTCTGAATCATATCACATCAGTTTTTTTGAGACTATCCCACAACATTTTTCTCAAACTACATATACGCGACTGTGCAACTTCAAACTCACATATATATGCGACTTGTCTTCATGAAACTTGCGTATGAGTTTTAGAACATTGAAGTTTCATAATTTCGGCTTCCCATGAGTCTATCACGTCTATACACTATGCCATGCCACATTTTTTTTAGTGTACTTCCTTCTTCTTCCATATCTTCGAGTGTGATTATGTTTTCTCCTTTTGGTATGGTGCCCGAAATTTTCTCTTGCATTCCTTTGTTGTATGTCCAAACTTGTTACATGCATAACACCATACATGTTTCATATTTCTTCTATAGCAGTCAATGGCTTTGTGGCCAAATATATTGCAAGAAAAACAATATCCCTTAAAGTACCTGGAAGCTGATGATCTTTTTGTGTGATGGTCTTGAACCATTCTACTTCCGCATCTCGCTGCAACATGTCCAAGAATATGCCATACAAAACATTCAAAATTATTCGTTTGAGGAAATAAACGACTATCACTTTCATAGTTAGGAGTAAAAGAATTTCTTTGAAGAATTTCTTTCCTTAGTTGTTGATGGGATTGACCTCTCATCTCCTTGTTGAGCATTTCAGATTTTGCATTACAATTCCTTGCCTCACTTTGTGAACTAGATTCACCTTCAACAGATTCAAGAAAACCAAGACCATTTTTGATGGTTAGAGACCTTTGACTACTGAGAATATCATCCAAAATATTAGTACTATCTTGAAATAGTAAAAGCTTATCCTTTTCTCCTAACTTACATTTTAGGATATTTACCTCAACTTGATATTTCTCTTCCTTTTCAAGACATTGTTTCTGTTAGCACCCAAATCCACCTTAGGCTAAAGGAAGGCAAAATTCAGGGTAACCACAAACCACACTCAGTCTGGTAGCTAGCCCTACCAGAACAGGAGAGGGCTCTCTCCGAGTCACACTCAATGAATAGATAAACGAAATGGCCTGATATGACTTACAGCAAAATATTTATCTTAGGCTAGTAAGTGAATATGGATACAAGAAGTGATTTTTATGAATGATTGTGTTTCTGGGATGGTATGGGACCAATGGACCTCAATGAAACAGAGAATTTAATACAAAGGCACAGATTACTTCGTGAGGAAAGATAGGCGAAAAGCCTAGCAATTTAGTTTAAGATAGTGCAAAATGGAGAGATTGATTAAGAGGGTGAAAATGGCATGGACAACATGAATCCTTTTCAACAGAGAAATGAACACTGAACATGAAATTTTCCCACTGGAAGAGCAATAAAATTGAATTCTACCTTATCCAACTTAGAAAATTTCACTGGAAATGAATATGAAATGAACTATGAAACATACAAGATACATATGAAACATAAGAGAAACATTTTCTACACTCACAACCACATGAATCTCATGAAACAAAGTCGCTGCCTTTCATTAATCCTCTGTAAAAATATACAATGAAGAAACAAAGTTTCTTTCCCACAGTCTCCAAGAAGTTACAAGCCAACCAACCCTTTGCAAATAGTTTGCATACAATATATAGAATGTGCCATGAAGAGATAGAATACCCAAGGGTTGGGGAGTTACTTGAATCATTACAAAATGAAGGTGGAGAGCCAAACAGCAGCTACAGGTGCAGTGCCACAAACATGACAAATGGCTTGGGTGACCCTTTGCCTTCCTTTGCCACTTGGATAGATGCCTATCTGGAGTGAAAGTATTTTAAATGCCACCTTTGGTGTCGAAAAAGTGAAGTGTAGATGAGAGGGCCCACTTATGAAAAGTCACGAATCGAAATTTCGCAAAATAGAGGCAAATTGGGCCTTTTTTCCTATATGCGCCGTGTCATTTTGTGTATGAACCATGCCAATTTGAGGCCATTTTTGAGGCACTTGCAGGAGCCTAAAATGTGCCCAAGTGTTCTTGTTGGAAAGCATGTCCTATCTACTTTCCAACCTAAGTGGAATTTTTGAATTTGGAGCTCATTTGCCCCTCCAAATCTTCATTCTCCCAAGACTGCTTCCCGTGTGTCAAAATAGGGGTAGTGAGGCCATTTTTTGGGTGTTTTTAACCTCCTGGAGACTCAAATCATGCCCAAATTTCTTGTCTGAGTGCCAGTAGTCGTGATTTCTCATTTGGAGCTCCCAATCCTACGCGTCATGCCAGTGGTGCGGCGCATATAGAGAAAAAACCTGTGTTTGTGCCAAAAAATTTCCATGTGACCAAAATTGTCCCAAATTTCTTGAAATTTGGGCTGGGGGTTCTCTAAGAGGCACTGTGATGGGCCATAGAAGCTTCAGCCAAGATTCGAAGCCGATCTTGCTCTTTTGCCTCTTTTGTTGCTCTGCTTAATTTGGCCTTCGAGCTCCTGATCCGGGCCTTTGCACTCATGTTCCGTGCCCTGTAATGACAAGCCATCCTACTCAATATGGTTTTGTCTCTATTGGCCTTCTCCAGCAGTCTCTCCAGGTGGATATTGATCCGCTCTAACCAAGACTCACGGTCATTGTTGATCTCTGGCTCCAAGGTAGTGAGCTCGATCCTCCTTTGCTAGGAAACTTGTCGATTCTCATGGATGCTTTGCAGCTCCATGATTGCCTGTTGGTCCTCAAGATGCTTGTTCCTCTGCTCCAGATACTTGATGATCCACCTGGCCCTCTCCACATTGAGTATCAAGTCTTGGATCTCCGTGTTCTGCTCCTGAATGATCATCCTAAGTTGGGCAATTTCTGCCTCTGCCTCATCATCCTGAATAAAGATGACATCGGTCTCCTATCCACCTGATGGCCCCTCATCATGTACGGGCTTCTTGCCCTTGTCTAGTACCTGTGTCGTTGATGCTGGAAGCGAGGCCCCTTCCACCCTGGGCGGAGATAACACTCGCTTTGCTGCTGCAAAAAAGTGCCTATTGCCTCTCTGATATGTAACAAAAGTTGGCATGGTAGTGGTCTCATGGTGCTCGTGCTGATGAAAAGGACCACCCATCTCCTGCTCTGGCTCTGATAGTACCTATGATGTGCTGAAGAAGTCACAGGAGATGAAGTCCTCCCAAGCAATGCCTTGCAATCCCAACTGATGATCTATCAAAATCCAGATAAGAGCGAAGTGATACACACTGTTAAGCTGCTGCTGAGGGGTATTATGCAACATGAAGGTGTTCATCCTCTCTATGTTCCTGCATATGAAAAACGAGAGGTTCATCATCTTCACCCTGGTGAATTGTATGAGCAACCGGATGTGATAGGCATATAGTCGAGAGAACCTCCCCTCACAGCTAAAGTATTTCATGATCAATCTCATGAGTGGAGCATACTCATCTTTCAAGTATCTGAAGGGAAAGACTCTTGTGGGCTCACTCAAGAATCTGGCCTTGATGTAAGGCTCATAGTGTTGCCTATCCACCTTCTTCTTCTTATGCCACTGTTCTCCAACATTTGGTATACCTGTTGCCACTGATATAGCTTTCGGGTGTCAATGTGAAAGTGACCCCGACCAAGATAGACTGACCTCCATGTAGATGAAGCACAAATAGACGAGCCAACTCATGATGGACTCTAACATTTTCCACCCTTTGACAAAATTAAAAACATGCTAGGTGCTGGAAACATGACATGGCAAGAGGGCATGCTTGTAATTCAGTGAGGGTAGTGGGCTCATCCCTGACATGTTTGCCACTCTTGTGATGTCTCCTAGGAGCCTGCTCTTCTGAGGATGAGTCATTTTGTGTCTCCATCTCATACTCTGACGAATGTTATTATGTCATGACTGCTGTGTGTACTGTACCTAGGCTACCCTTTGATGATGGTGTGAGGCTGGGTGCCTTTGCGATATCTGTCACCAAGGGGAACAATGAAACAGGGAGTATTAGGAAGGGAGTAATGTAATGGGAATCCAGGGAGAAATTTGTTTAGGGATATGGGAGGAGTTTGGGTATTTTGATAGGGTAGGGTTTGGGGTTTTAACAAGGTAGGGTTTGGGGTGTCATGTTGACCAAATAGTGGAGGGATAGGGAGAGGGTTTGATAGTAATTTAGGGCAGGGATATTAGGAAAAATGAGAAAGGGAGGATAGGAAAAATGGTAGGTGAGGGGAAAATGATGGGTGGAATGGAACCTTGGCACTAACAACACACTTTAGCAACCCTACCCATCATGGTTCTTGGTGATTTCTTATGGTTGATTTTATGGATTTGGTTGCATTCAAACATTGGTATAAACCATCATATCATTGATAAAACTTGATGAACAAATGATGTCAAAGAGCCTACCTTTCAATTTGATAGGCTTCACAAAAATTTGGAGGTGATTTGGCCTTATTTCGGCCCTTGGTCTGTGTGCGCCACGTATAAAACCTAGTGCACCGCGCCCTGGGTATGCGCCGCACCTATGGTAAGTTTGAACTACAGGCAGGCTCTGTGTGCGCCGCGCCCTGTGTGTGCACCGCGCCCCTGAGTATATGCGTCGCGCTCCCTCAAACTGCCTCCAACTCACTCAAACACTCACGATGCACACTCACACCCTTTGCAACATTTCTCCAAGGCTTGTATTAGCACAATGCCTTTGATTTTGATGAAAACTTGCATATATAGATTTGGAAGTGATGGGTTAAATTTTTGCCTCCTCAAAAACCCATTTTTCTAATATTATGTTTTGACACTTTTTCACTGACTTTAAAACACACTGATTTTCACTTTCCCTTTGAAATTTTAGCTCAAATGATGAAATTTTCGGCACTCTTTGCAGGGATTGCATGATAGGACATTTGGCCACAGAAACCATGACTGCATCTGAAGAAATCAAATGACGACTTTTTAAAATTTTTTGTCATAAATGACACTGTTTGACTTTTCTTCAAAACAGAGTTTTGAAGAAGAGTCAAGGTCTATCCACATGATGATGAAGCTCTCTGAATCATAACTGTGTAAGGGCCTCACTCTAGCCTACATGGCTTTAATGGACATGTTCAAAGATCAAATTGATGAATCCCTAGACCTAAACATTGAAAATGACTTTTGTCCTTTAAAGGACCAGACCTTGATTGTCATGGAATTTGATGACTATTGACAAAAGACCTGAGCCAGCAAGAGCCAGACATGAGGGGGAATGACTAGCATGACCTTCTCCATCAGATTATGGCATACCCCTAGCGGAATGCAGCTGGGTGATTGGAGCGGGGCACCTAAAAATGAAATGCATAAAGAGTTTTGATCTCTGACTGAGGACTGACGAGACCGACTCTAACATTGGCTCCAATGGGGGATGGTAGCTCTTTGGAGGTGTCAAGAACAGCAGATCTCTGGAAGAGCTAGACAGTGCCTTCGTCCATTGGGCTATGGAGTCATCATTTCGATAAACAATACAGGACTCTGACTCATTTATGAAACAGAAATGACCAGAAAACTGACTCAAACTTGACATTGAAATGACTTAAAGGCTAACTTGACCAACTCTAACAAACTGAAATAAAATGGTATTTACAGTGACAGTGGAAGTAGCGTTAATAACTTAGAAATGGTACCGCTTGAGCAGCCGACCATTCATCGGCCCTCCTGTACAATCTTCCCCGTTCATTTCCTTCAGAAGAAAGGCATTCTGCCCCCGATATGCTGCAATCTTGAAAGGACCTTTCCAGAGGTTCTCGAACTTACCGTGCTTGCCTTTCTCCTCATTCCTTGCATCCCACTTCAGCACCACATCGTCCACCTGAAATTTGTCCACCTTTTCCTTTCTGTCATAAATTTTCTTGATTTTCTCCTACAATTTGGATGTGTTATTGAAAACTTCTTCTCTGGTCTGCTGCAAATGGACCATTTGATTCAACCTTCTCTGCATGGGGTCTTCTTCACTACTGGCCTTCTGAAGAAGTTTGACTACTGGGGCAGCGAGAGAGGTAGGAAATATTGTATCAACTCCATAAACGAGCTCAAATGGTGACGTACCTATGGATTTCTTCTGACTGACCTGATCTGCCTAAAGCGCATTTACCAACCTCTTATGCTAGCTCTTCTTATTTATTTCCAGCAACTTCTTGATTATGTTGACCAAAGATTTGTTCGAAGATTCCACCAATCCATTGCCTTACGGATGATAGGCAGTTGAGTGACCCAAAATGATGTGATATTTATGACAAAACTCTACCATCCTTTTTTATTTGAAAGCTACTGCGTTATCAGTGATTAGCTTATTTGGACAACCAAAGCAAGGCAAGATGTTATTTTCAAGGAATGAAATGATTGTCGCATATGTAGCTTGTCTGGTGGGAATTGCCTCAATCCATTTCGTGAAATAATCTGTGGTTGTGAGGATCCATCTATGCTGTCCAGAAGAAGCGAGATGAATTTCGCCAATGAAATCCAATCCCCATTGCTGGAAAGGGGCACTCACCTCTATGGGCTTGAGTGGTAGAGGCTATAACTTCCACTTTCCTTCGAAAATCTGACACTTATGACAGCGCTTGACCATCTTATATACATCAGCAAACAATGCCGGCCAATAGTACCCTGCTCTCAAAATTTTGTTTGCTGTTGACTTCCAAAAAAGGTGACCACCACAGTCTCCTTGGTGGCAGTCCTCCATGAATTTCTTCACTTCCTTTTCCACCAAACAATTTAACAAGACGCCACCAAGATCTTTCCAATACAGTGCAAAATTAAGAATGCAAAACTTGACAGCCTTCAACTTGAGTGTTCTCGCTTTGTTTCTAGTCATGTCGGGCGGTGGTGACAAATTTTTGAGCACATATATGATATTTGAATACCATGGAGAAAGAGAAAACATTTCAAATACCTGAATTGACGATTCTTCCTCATTCTCATCGGACATAGCAGTGATCAGATTTATGTCCAAGGCATGCAAGTTTGATTCAACCATTAGCTTCGCCAATCCCTGTCCTTTCACCAACTTTGTGGGCTTTATTTCCACATCATATTCCAGCAAGGCTGCAATCCACTTGCCTCTTCTTCCTTCCGGATCGGTCTGCACTAAAACATCTTGTACAGCAGCATTAGGAACATAAGCCAGAATGTGAGAATGTAGAATATACACCCGGAAATCTTTCAATGCCTTCACAAGTGCAAGGGCTTGCTTCTCAATGATGTTGTACTTTAAGGCTACGTCTCTTATAGCTCTGCTAAAAAATGCAATGGGTCTTTCATGATCATCTCTTTTCTGCAATAACACCACTGCCATAGTATGCTTCGAAGCAAATTAAAACAATATGAAATCCTAAGTGTAGTCTGGGTTAACTAGAACTGGAGCTGAGGAAAGGGCCAATTTGACCAAATTGAAAGATTTTACAACCTCCTCCATCCATTTCACTTAATTGTCCTTCTTAAGCATGTTTGTCATCTCTCTTAGGTGCTCAGCAAGATTGGGTACAAAGCAGTGTAGGAAATTCATCTTACCATTGAACGATTGTATCTCTTTTTTATTCTGGGGTAGATCGATTTGCTGAATTGCTTGCACACGTGCTGGGTCAATATGGATGCCATCTTTTGATATAATGTGCCCGAGCAGTTTGCCTTCTTCCATGGCAAACAAGCTCTTCTTTGGATTCAGTGACAAGCCATATTTTCTGCACTTTAGGAAGACAGTTTTAAGATGGTACATGTGCTCTTCATCAGATTTGGAAAACACCGTCAAATCATCCAGGTACACCACCAGAAAGACATCCTTCTCATTTGCAAAAGCCAAGTCCATTGCACGCTGAAATGTGGCGCCCGCATTCTTCAAACCGAAAGGCATTTTAGCGTAATGAAAGGTTCCCCATGGAGTGGTGAACATTGTCTTGTCTCGGTCATCCTCATGGACACAAACTTGGTTATATCCGGAATAACCATCAAGCAGTGACATACGAGATGCTCCCACTACTCACTGAAGTATATGGTCCATTTTGGGCAGTGGATAGGCGTCCTTCAATGAAACTATTTTGAGATTTCTAAAATCAATGCATAAGCAAATCTCACCTGTCTTCTTCCGTACGGGCACCAAGTTAGAGATCCAATCCGAAAATGTAAATGGAACAATGATCCCTGATTTATACAACTTGTTGATCTCCTTTTCAATAGATGGCAGCAACTTTGGATTTAGCCTTCTCAACTTCTGTCTAAATGGTTTTTGATTGGGCTTGATGGGTATAGTGTGTTGAATTATACTGGTGTCATATGTCTTTAAGTCGGAATAGTCCCAAGCAAACACATTTGTAAATGAAGACATCAAACTGATATATTTGTCCTTGATTTGTGGCGGCAATGCTTTGGACAATTCTACCAATTTAGGATTTGCATTTGTTCGGATATTGACCTCTTCCACACCCTTCTCTGTTGGCTGCAATGTTGGCTTGCGGGCTACATCATCTTGATCAAAGAGTTCTTCTAGAGGTATCAAGCCTTTGGGAATAACGTTATTCTTCAGTTGCAACATGTCCATTTCATTGATCTATAACTCATCTGTACCATTACCTTTACCATCGTCATTTTCTTAATCAATTGAGGTCTCTTTGAACTTGCCTTTGTTTTGCAGAAAATCATCAATCTCCTCATCATCTTGGAACGCTTGCCAATATCTCTAATTGTCTAGAACGGTTGGACGATGCTTGACATGGATTTTGAATTTGTTGTTGGAGTTCATTGGGATCTTCAAACTACTTGCTGCCTTGGCAAGAGCATCAGCAATACTATTTTTTATATGAGGCACACATGTCAAGGTGTATTCTGAAAATATTTTTAAAAATGTCTAGGACTGCATTACGGTAGGCCCGCATCCTAGGATGCTTTGCTTGATATTTGCCTCTGACCTGCTTGATAACCAATTCAGGGTCCATATACTAAAATCCTCTTAGCATTCAACTTTCTTAGAATCTTTAGGCCAGCAATCAGAGCTTCATACTTAGCTTCATTATTTGAACACTCAAAAGCCAACTTGTAAGAGCATACCCGCACGTTACTAGGGACTTTGTTTGGGGCGGAGAAAGGACTGCGTACCTAAATTCGAATTCCAGCGCCATCATTTCCCACTGCTCCATCGAAATCCATGGTCCACAAACCTTCTTCCTCCTCTTGCAAGTGCTGGAAATCTGTTTGTTGTGCCTTGTCTGCTTGTTGTCCATTATTTTCATCTAATTACCCAATGGTGTTCTGTTGTTCTTGTTCTTCTTTCTTCAAAACTTCTCTGAAATTTTCTGTTATTTCCAAAATATCATCTGCTTCTACTAACTGACTATCTATATCATTTGAACTATCTGAATACAAAATAAAAGACTATAAATCTGTATGTACATAGTTAATTGGATGATTTATCGGTTTCTCCTTGCTTGTGATCATGTACTTCATTTTTTGTTCCCGATACAATTTCCTCATTTATCCAAACACTGGAATCGTAGCATAGGAGAAATCTAGCTGTAGTGTCCCTTTCAGTTTTGCTACCCAAGACCCGGAAAGAAGCATGCCAAACCTTGGAGGAATGTCTGCTACCACAACATCAATCAAAACATTGTTCATTGGGAGCTGATCCAAACTCACAACCAAGTCTTTGATGAGACCTATACATCTTACTCTGTTGGAATCAAACGAATAGAGATCATGATATTGTCGGGTGATGTCTAGACTAAGCTTATCCATGATTGCCTTGGGCATGAGATTGTGAGAAGCTCCGGAATCGAACATGGCGTTATGTAACACAAAATCATGCAATCTTAAACTGATATAAAACGGTGGCACATCACTATCAGGAGACTCACCATTTGATGATGACCCAAAAATCATTTCAGGTTGATCATCTTCGACATTCACCATGTCGGACAATGGGTCCAAATTCAACATTTTAGATACTTGTCCTTTATAATTGTTGTTCTTCATTATTTCAGTCAAGGGGATGGATATCTTCAATCTAGAAATCTCATTCTCTAAATTGAAAGTAGGAATCTTTTCTACCTCTTTGACTGGGATTTCTTTCCTTTCCTTCTCTTTCGATGCAACTTGCTGATGTGATTGTTCTGCTGATGGTGATTTGCTTCTTTCTGGATCAACCGCCTCCTTTCCTTTCCTTTGTGTAACTGCTGAATCATTCTTTGACGCTTCAACATCCTTCCTTTTCTGAATGGGTATGACTGGCACATCTCTGTTTCTAAGTGCATATCATTGTTGTTGGGTGAACAAAGCATTCATGTAGCCTCTTGGGTACTCATCTGGTTCTTCCTCCAAGATGGTGTCGCTTGCTAGAATGAAATCTACGTCTTTGTGTGCAGCTGAACTCTCTGCATACTCCTCCTCCTCAGTGAGATAAATAGGCAAATCATCAGGAGTAAAGAGGTGATTTTCTTCAACTATTACATTCCCATCCTCATCTAATTCTGGTCCATGCACAAAATTTTGCTGCAAATGTGTCTGTACTGGCTGTTGTGCAATCTTCTCTTGGGCTCACTGGTCTCTCTGTCTTATTCTATACTATGGTTGTTGTTGACCACGGAAGTTAGGATTTCTAACTTGTGGCTCCGGTTTGTCAAGTTTCACTCTCTCCAACATCTGCTCTACCTTCTGAAATAGCTAATCTACCGAGGAAGATTCTTCCTTTGCAGTGACCTTCTTCTCTGCTTTTTCTCTAGCTCTCTTGGTTAGCATATTTGCTTCAACGCTAACCGTTATCTTCTGCATGTCTTCCATTGTGGCCGGTTCTCTTTCTCTCAATTGATAAGCCATGTCAACATCAAAACCACCCGGGAACTTCAACATGGCTAGTCCCACAGGTGGCCTTAGATTATCTGGAATTTCATTATAAACTGTATTGAATCTAATGCAATAGTCTTGGACCGACTCACCAGTGTTTCTTTTGATTTTCTCATATTTAGCCAGAATTTGAAGAGGATTCTTTTTCACTTCCCAGCGGTTTAAAAATTGTCTTTGTAGGTCAGCTAAGGTAGCGATATGAGCAGTTGGCAAACCTCTGAACCATTTCCTCACTTCACCTGCAAATGTTTGTACAAAGAGTCTCATTACCACATTCTCTGTATCGATCTCATGAAGTTCATAGAAGTCTGCCATTCTATCCACATGTTGTTGAGCAGCAATGCCATTAGGAGTGCCATCAAAAAATGGGATTTTTCTTTGGTAATCTGCAGGCATATCATCTAAAACTTGAGGCAAAACAAGAGGTGCAAAACGGGCAACCATCACTCTCGGCGGATTTGTCCTCGAAGGTGTTGGAGGAGTGTGCACAGTTTGTGAGGGGCTAGAAATTTGAGTTTGAAGTTGAGCTACTATGTAGTTATCAATCGACCGGTTAGCCCTTTCTGTCTCCAAGTCTACAAGAAACTGTGGATTGTGGACAGTAGAGTCAACCGCTCTTTCGGACTTGGTTTCGAACAACGACAATTCAAACTGCTCATCAAACTCTAGCTCTTCAATATACTCAAAAATGTCTGGGCATGAATGGGATTTGAGCACGGGCGATATAGAGCTTTCTTGACGATGAATTCTTGAAATCAAATTGGGATTTTCGTAGATGTGCGGAGGGTCGGGATCTGGATTAGCTTTTGCGTATCTTCTAGAAGCCAGCGTGCTATTGAGAAAAATCAAAGGACACAACCAACTTTACTCAGCTTATCAAATCCTAAAATTATCATCAAGAAGCTTAGAATTATTAAGAAGCAAGGGGATTGATTTCATTCCCCAGCGGAGTCGCCACTATGTTAGCACCTTAATCCGCCTTAGGCTGAAGGAAGGCAAAATTCAGGGTAACCACAAACCACGCTCAGTCTGATAGCTAGCCCTACCAAAACAAGAGAGGGCTCTCTCCGAGTGACACTCAGTGAATAGATAAATGAAATGGCCTGAGATGACTTACAGCGAAATATTTATCTTAGGCTAGTAAGTGAATATGGATACAAGAAGTGATTTTTATGAATGACTGTGTTTCTGGGATGGTATGGGACCAATGGACCTCAATGAAATAGAGAATTTAATACAAAGGCACAGATTACTTCATGAGGAAAGATAGGTAGAAAGCCTAGCAATTTAGTTTAGGATAGTGCGGAATGGAGAGATTGATTAAGAGGGTGAAAAGGGCATGGACAACATGAATCCTTTTCAACAGAAGAATGAACACTAAACATGAAATTTTCCCACTGGTAGAGCAATAAAATTGAATTCTACCTTATCCAACTTAGAAAATTTCACTGGAAATGAATATGAAATGAACTCTAAAACATAAAAAGATACATATGAAACATAAGAGACACATTTTCTACACTCACAACCACATGAATCTCATGAAACAGAGCCGTTGCCTTTCATTAATCCTCTGTAAAAAATATACAATGAAGCAACAGAGTTTCTTTCCCACAGTCTCCCAGAAGTTACAAACCAACCAACCCTTTGCAAATAGTTTGCATACAATATATAGAATGTGCCATGAAGATAGAACGCCTAAGGGTTGGGGAGTTACTCGAATCATTACAAAATGAAGGTGGAGAGCCAAACATCAGCTACAGGTGCAGCGCCACAAACATGACAAATGGCTTGGGTGACCCTTTGCCTTCCTTTGCCACTTGGATAGATGCCTATTTGGAGTGAAAGTATTTTAAATGCACCTTTGGTGTCGAAAAAGTGAAGTGTAGATGAGAGGGCCCAGTTATGAAAAGTCGCGAATTGAAATTTCGCGAAACAGAGGCAAATTGGGCCTTCTTTCTATATGTGTCACGCCATTTTCTATATGCGCCATGCCACTTTGAGGCACTTGCAGGTGTCTAAAATGTTCCCAGGTGTGCTTGTTGGAAAACCTGTCCTGTCTACTTTCCAACCCAAGTGGAATTTTTTAATTTGGAGCTCATTTGCCCCTCCAAATCTTCATTCTCCCAAGATTGCTTCCTGTGTGTCAAAATAGGGGCAGTGAGGCCATTTTTTGGGTGTTTTTAACCACCTGGAGACTCAAATCATGGCCAAATTTATTTCCTGAGTGCCAGTAGTTGTGATTTTTCATGCTGAATCCAAAAATGCAAACCATTTCTCATTGGGAGCTCCCAATCCTACGCGCCATGCCACATATAGAGAAAAAACCTGTGTTTGTGCCAAAAAATTTCCATGTGACCAAAATTGTCCCAAATTTCTTGAAATTTGGGCTGGGAGTTCTCTAAGAGGCACTATGCTGGGCCACAGAAGCTTCAACCAAGATTTGAAGCCAATCTTGCTCTTTTGCCTCTTTTGTTGCTCTGCTTAATTTGGCCTTCAAGCTCCTGATCCGGGCCTTTACACTCATGTTTCGTGCCCTGTAATGACAAGCCATCCTCCTCAATATGGTTTTGTCTATGTTGGCCTTCTCCAACAGTCTCTCCAGGTGGATATTGATTCACTCTAACCAAGACTCATGGTCGTTGTTGATCTCTTGCTCCAAGGTAGTGAGCTCGATCCTCCTTTACTGGGCAGCATGTTGATTCTCACGGATGCTTTGTAGCTCCATGATTTCCTACTGGTCCTCAAGCTACTTGTTCCTTTGCTCTAGATACTTGATGATCCATCTAGCCCTCTCCACATTGAGTATCAAGTCTTGGATCTTCATGTTCTGCTCCTGAATGGTCATCCTAAGTTGGGCAATTTCTGCCTCTGCCTCATCATCCTGAATGAGGATGACATCAGTCTCCTGTCCACCTGATGGCCCCTCATCATGCACGGGATTCTTGCCCTTGTCCAGTACCTATGTCGTTGATGCCGGAAGCGAGGCCCCTTCCACCCTAGGTGGAGATAACACTCACTTTTCTGCTACAAACAAGTGCCTATTGCCTCTCTGATATGTAACAAAAACTGGCATAGTAGTGGTCTCATGGTGCTCATGCTGATGAGAAGGACCACCCATCTCCTGCTCTGGCTCTAATAGTACCTGTGATGTGCTGAAGAAGTCACGGGAGATGAAGTCCTCCCAAGCAATGCCCTGCAATCCCAACTGATGATCTATCAAAATCCGGATAAGAGCAAAGTTATACACACTGTTAAGCTGCTGCTGAGGGGTCTTATGCAGCATGAAGGTGTTCATCCTCTCTATGTTCCTGCATATGAAAAACGGGAGGTTCATCATCTTCACCCTGGTGAAGTGTATGAGCAACCAGATGTGATAGGCATATAGTCGAGAGAACCTCCCCTCACAGCTGAAGTATTTCATGATCAATCTCATGAGTGGAGCATACTCATCTTTCAAGTATCTGAAGGGAAAGACTCTTGTGAGCTAACTCAAGAATCTGGCCTTGATGTAAGGCTCATAGTGTTGCCTATCCACCTTCTTCTTCGTATGCCACTATTCTCCAACATTTGGTATACCTGTTGCCACTGATATACTTTTGGGGTGTCAATGTGAAAGTGACCCCGGCCAAGATAGACTGACCTCCATGTAGATGAAGCACAAATAGACGAGCCAACTCATGATGAACTCTAACATTTTCCACCCTTTGACAAAATTCAAAACATGCTAGGTGCTGGAAACATGACATGGCAAGAGGGCATGCTTGTAATTCAGTGAGGGTAGTGGGCTCATCCCTGACATGTTTGCCACTCTTGTGATGTCTCCTCGGAGCATGCTCTTTTGAGGATGAGTCACTTTGTGTCTCCATCTCATACTCTGACGAATGTTGTGATGTCATGACTGGGTGTGTACTATACCTAGGCTGCCCTTTGATGATGGTGTGAGGCTAGGTGCCTTTGTGATATCTGTCACCAAGGGGAACAATGAAACAGGGAGTATTAGGAAGGGAGTAATGTAATGGGAATAGGGGTTATACGGAGAAATTTGTTTAGGGATATGGGAGGAGTTTGGGTATTTTGATAGGGTAGGCTTTGGGGTTTTAACAAGGTAGGGTTTGTGGTGTCATGTTGACCAAACAATGGAGCGATAGGGGAGAGGTTTTGGTAGTAATTTAGGGCAGGGATATTAGGAAAAATGAGAAAGGGAGGATAGGAAAAATGGTAGGTGAGCGGAAAATGATGGGTGGAATGGAACCTTGGCACTAACAACACACTTTAGCAACCCTGGCCATAATGGTTCTTGGTGATTTCTTATGGTTGATTTTATGGATTTGGTTGCATTCAAACATCAGTATAAACCATCATATCATTGATAAAACTTGATGAACAAATGATGTCAAAGAGCCTACCTTTCAATTTGATAGGCTTCACAAAAATTTGGAGGTGATTTGGCCTTGTTTCGGCCCTTGGTCTGTGTGCACCGCATGTAAAACCCAGTGCGCCGCGCCCTGGGTATATGTCGTGCCTGTGGAAAGTTTGAACTGCGGGCAAGCTATGTGTGCGTCGCGCCCTGTGTGTGTGCCATGCCCCTGAGTATATGCGTTGCGCTCCCTCAAACTGCCTCCAACTCACTCAAACACTCACGATGCACACTCACACCCTTTGCAACGTTTCTCCAAGGCTTGGATTAGCACAATGCCTTTGATTTTGATGAAAAATTGCATATATATAGATTTGGAAGTGATGGGTTAAATTTTTTCCTCCTCAAAAACCCATTTTTCTAATGTTATGTTTTGACACTTTTTCACTGACTTTAAAACACACTGATTTTCACTTTCCCTTTGAAATTTTAGCTCAAATGATGAAATTTTCGGCACTCTTTGCAAGGATTGCACGACAAGACATTTGGCCACAGAAACCATGACTGCATCTGAAGAAATCAACTGACGACTTTTTTGAAAAATTTGTCATAAATGACATTGTTTGACTTTTCTTCAAAACAAAGTTTTGAAGAAGAGTCGAAGTCTAGCCACATGACGATGAAGCTCTCTGAATCATAACTATGTAAGGGCCTCACTCTGGCCTGCATGGCTTTACTGGACATGTTCAAAGATCAAATTGATGAATCCCTAGACCTAAACATCGAAAATGACTTTTGTCTTATAAAGGACCAGACCTTGACTGTCATGGACTTTGATGACTATTGACAAAATACCTGAGCCAGCAGGAGCTAGACATGAGGGTGAATGACTAGCATGACCTTCTCCGTCAGATTATGGCATGCCCCTAGCGAAATGTAGTTGGGCGAATGGAGCGGACACCTAAAAATGAAATGCATAAAGAGTTTTGATCTCTGACAGAGGACTGACCAGATCGACTCTAACAGTTTCTTCATGATTTATTTAGCTTTTCTTCCTTCTTCCATCTATTCCCTTAATTCAAGAACTTCTTTTTCATGTTCTTTAAGAGCTTGGAGTAGTTCTTCATTCTTCTTATTTGATTTTTCAAGATCTTCTTTTAGAGAGAGGATCTTAGCTTCAAGACTTTCATAGTAACTGGATCTATCTTTGAGTTTCTTGATCGTTGTGCTCCTTTTATTTACTTCATTTCTTAATGATATCACTTCATCCTGCAGCTTTTGGCATTGATCTTCCTTTTCCTTGTTTCCTTCCTCTAGTTGAGATTTTAGTTTGGTAGCTTCTTCTTTGAAGGCACACTCCCTTTTGTCCAATAGATCTTGTTGATCTCTAATTTTGTCTGTGAACCTTTTAAATTCTGCCTCTATTTGATATCTTTCTCTCTCACCCATAAGATAAAATTCAATTGTTTTGCTATCACTTTCATCATCTTCAAATGGACAGAGAAATGTATCACCATAGGATAACAAATTCATATCTAATAGTTCATTTGTTTGTTCATCTTCATTCTGAGGTGATTCTGAATCTGAAGAGTTGCTTCCACATAATCCCCAATCGACTCTCCCATTGTCATAGTTCCTTTGAGATGTCTTCTTATTCTGAGACGCTTTCTTCTTTAGCTTCTTTCCAATTGTTCTACGGATATCCTTCAAGTGGTCAAGCTTCTACCAAAGGACCTTCTCTGATACCAATTGTTGGAAATAATATTGAGAGGGGGGGGGGGGGGTGAATCAGTATTAGTTAAGTCAATAATATTTTTCTTTTCATACTAAATTTTATATACGCTACTTCAATGAAGCTAACTTGTGTATACACACAACTGTGTTTAAGGAAACCAATGTATATCTAGCAAACTTATGATTCAATTAATTCATCATATGTTGGTTTTTAATCTATGCATCAGTACTTTATTAAACATTAAACAGTAACCATATGCAGTTAATAACAAAATGAACCATCACACATAAGAAACACACATGAAAACCAAGATTTAAGGTGGAAGCCCAATGTGGGTGAAAACCACCTACTGTTGTCATCTATGTGTTCTTTTAATAATAAGAAAATCTATTTACAACATTATACTGGTGCAGACTCATACCAGTACGCATGCTTTTACCTGCAGAAGGTTACTACCTTCTCTCGTTCTCTAGCTTCTACTGGAAGGGAGCTATAACCCCCTAGCTCTTGTACTAGTTGATATGTTTACTAGTACATAGGCGCTGATCTACAGAAGGCTACAACCTCCTCTCTTCCTCCAGGGACCATGTTTCATAAATTTTCAGACTGGATCCATCAACAACATCATAATTGTAATTCAATCACCAAATACATATGCATCAATCAATCACTTTCTGAACCAACCACAACCAAATCAATCAATCACTTTGACAACCCATCAATCCGATCATTTAGAATATTGTCACCATAATACAGTAACCAGAACCCAAACCAGAACCCAAAACTATGCAACACCAAACAAAAACAATTGAAACATACTTTATAATGTATACACTACTTCCATGTGTCGAACCTGCATGTATATGCACTTTTCTCAAGGCCAACCAGCGTATATATCTGTAAATATTAATTCATAATTTTGCAGCTATTCCAGAATTCAGTCGTACCCATATCATAACATTTACAGAACACCACATGTGTCAGTATTCAGATCTAGACTATACATAATCAAACCATATAATGATAATATATTTCAAGCCTTAGGATCCTGATCCATCATTAGACCTTATCCCTCATTAACCGCTAAGGCTTATCCTTGGTTCAGATCAAACAAAGAACCATAAGCTGATAGCCTGCATACTAGATCTCACACTTCATTAGACATTCAATACTTGTACTCCTAGCCTAATGATATCCTCCTCCTTATATAGCTTTAGGCCTTTCTCAATACCATGGACCAAAACCACTTAGGACCAATACCTTGGAACAAACACCTAGGGTCAATACCTCGGACAAAATACCTTGGACAAATACCATGGATCAAAATACCTTGGACCAAATACCTCAGACCAAAAACTGAGTTTTCCAAGATATACACACTTTTCCTTGTGTGAAAGTGTGTGTGTATGTATACGCTACTTGTGTTCAGTGAACCTACGTGTATATAAAGCTTGGTCAAGGTGAACCTACATATACCTCTCTTTCTTCATTCTTTGTAGTCTGATCTGTAATTCTTTGTTGTTAACCTACTGCACTATGAACTGTCATCTGAGAGAGTTGCCATTGTACATTACTTCTAAACTGATTTCTGCATTTTGTCAGATGTGTAAACACAACTGCCATGCATTCTGTCACATCTGATATCTCTTATGTAGATTCATCTAGTTACCATATACAAGTGTTGGGCAATGAATCCCCCCACATCGGGTTTTTGGGGCTTGTAGCCCAAGTTTTGGTCAATGTAATGTAAAGACCCCGCAAAATGCAGGCTCGGAGCGCAAGAGTCTAGGGTTTTCTGCCCTAAAATAATGTAATTTAATGTAGAATGTGTCGGCCTACCCATGGTTTGCGGACCATGGGATTGTATAAATAGAGCGAGGCTCTAATTGTAAAGGAAGTTTTTTAGTTCTAATCTTTGAGAAATGATATGGGCTTTGGATGTTGAATTAGATCTGAGTTTGTAAGTCCGAGTCTTGGGTTGTATTAGTAGGAAAAGACTCTATAGCTGAGTGTGCAGACCCCTGCAGCTGAGTGTGCAGGGTGGAGTTGGAATTGTCTATGAACTGAGGATTAATAAAAGATAAGTGATTCTGAAATACTCTGTGTTTATTGCTTCTGTGATATTTATGCATCTCTTTATGGTTTATTATTGCATGCACTGGTTATAATTTTTGAATGATTAATAAGAATATTGGGCCCTCATAATTAAGTTAAGATCTATAATAAAACTACAGTAGTGATGAAGGATCTAGACAGCTCCTCTTCGCGCTCGTTATAGAGCTATGCAGAAGCAGACGCACGAGTTGCAAAGGATAGACGGCTATGTGGGTTAGCGCAAGTGCGCCGGATCAAGTCGCGAACTTCCTAGACCTCATCAAGACATCCCTAGGGTGCGGAAACCTGGTTGAAACACCCTCCCATACCACCTCAGGTGAGACCTCAATCCACGCACCGCGGACTATTGCCAAAAGGGTCGGTAGTTTCGGGATTTGTTTGGTTAAATCACTCTGAACCTGGGTCAGGCCCCAATAAGCCAACAAATGGTTCCATTGCCAGGATTGAGATCTACCTAAGGGATGTCTGATGTTTGTACACTGGAACCCCACAAAGAAGGAAATTGAAGAGTGGCTAGATCAGAAGATTCACGAGTTCGTGATATAGGAAAATAGAACTCCGCAACTGTCTGATAAAAGGTGGCTGGATCGCTACATGTATATGGAAATCCACGAGATCTTCTTTGCATCCTTTCCATCAGAGATGTACGATTGGATCGCGAGGTTAGCTGACAGCTAGGAAAGGTACAAGCTCGATCAACCGATAGTGTGGACTATGGAGTTAGTGCGCAGACTAGAGGCATCAAAAGATAAGATCATGCGAGTTGTGGACCATTGGCTTGACCAGATCATAGGAGGTTTTATCACTGAGTTCACGGTAGACATGACCGTGAGCTATAGTGAAGCAGAACGATGTTTTCTAAAGGGACCGTGAGGTAGGTACATTAAATCCCTGAACACCTAGATTAATATACTGTTATGTGAGAAGCGGGTAATGTGAATACATTAATGTTTGGAATGACGCGAAGCGGAAAGATCTACAAAGGTACTGAGGGATTAGGAAATAGTCCCTTAATTTCACCTTCACGTGGAAGCGAGGAAGAGCTCACTCAGGTTTCTTCAAGAAGCGTAGTCAGTTTGATAAGGTAGCACATTCCGCAGCTATCCCCTCCACTTACACCATCACCCGCTTCACCTACTTCATCACCATCATCAACCACCCCACCTCCACCAAACCCGTAGTTCAGCATGGCGACCATGATCAAGCTACCTGTATTCAGAGGAGTAGGAAATGAGGATCTAGATCAGTTCTGGTTCGTGGTAAGAGCAATGTGGAAAGCATAAGGGGTCGTAGATGACAACATCAAAAAGGCCACATTGGTGAGCGCGCTACAGGATCATGGGCTGACATGGTACATCAAGGATTCTAATGATCACCCAAATGCAGGAATAGCAGAGATCCAGAATGCGCTGAACAGAGGATTTAGCTGACCGAAATCATAGACGCAGTCAATTATCAGATTTAAAGAGATCACAATGCTTCTAGGTGAGACCCCTTGGGATTTGGATCAGCGGCTGAAGAGTATGATTCACGAGGCTAATATGATGCTAACAAATGCATAGCACTGCACATGGTTTGTAGCGTCTTCGACACCACACTTGAGGATGGCACTGTCACAGCAGAAACTTTCAACCCAAGCCGAAGTGTTGCAAATGGCGATGAGGTTGCATGAAACAATGATACAGGATTTGAGATTGGGAGTCCAACAAATCCACGTGCAACTACAGAATCTATGCTTGGAGATGCAGAGTTTGAAACAGGATAGGGCACCACGACTAGAGGTGTGTAGAGAAGTGTGGTGCATAAAATGCAAAGGCCAGGGCCATGACAAAGACTACTCCCCAGTATTCACGAACTACTTGGTAGGAGTGGGACCGATGCCATTGAGACAAGAAGCAGAGGTAGGTCCAAATGCAGTGCCCGTGCTATGGCATGCAATCTATCAGATAGGAGGAAAGCACATGACGGATAACTGTCATTTGTTGCAGAATTATACACAGACCTTGCAACGGTTATTTTGTAAATTATGTAGGTCAGTGGGCCACGACGAGCATACTTTTCGCAGCTACGAATTGAGGATGGAGCGGGACCCAATCTATAGAATGCAAACAGAAACGTGAGGTCTCGACCCAGCTGTGGGGATGGTGCATGCTGGATTTAAGAGCCGAGGTCAAGGACGAGGAGGAATGGGACGAGGAAGGGGCTGCGGACAGTTAATTTGTTACAATTGTGGAGAACCGGGGCACTATGCCCACAATTGTACCAACCTGACAAGAGTATCCTATTCATACTGTGATTAGTTTGATCATGAAATGATAGATTGTCCTACGTTGATAGCATGGATGCTCAAGAAAGGGGTACTTCAGCGTACTCCAACTCAAAACATTCAAATGATGAGATCTGAATCGTGCGAAGAAGACCCAAATGTGAATATGGTGCTCAGAAGCGGCGCAACCATAAGGGAGGATAAGGGGAAGCAACTTGAGGAAGAATCATTGGTTTGCAAGGCTCCTACAAAGGAACCTGAGTTTGACTTGGAACACGCAAAGGAGACATTTATGGAAGCTAAGAAGAGCTTCATGGAGGCCTCTACTTCAGGTAGTGAGGATCAACGAGAGCCAGGAATGGATCCTTCTATGCTTACTACCTTTCTAGAGACATGCATGAAGCTGTTGCACAACAATAGGGCAATTAAAGGACTACAAGAGCTGATCACTAGGTGCGCAGGGTCAGGGGAACTGCACGTAGTTTGGAAACTAGGAAAGCATACATTGCGCACCGGGAGGAAATGAGATTAATGACGCAGATTGGCGAATATGAAATGGATTAGGTAATCCTAAACCTAGGTTCAGATGCCAATGTTTTACCAAAGAAGACATGGGAACGCATGGGCAGGCTCACACTACAGTGGTCCCCTATTTAATTACGAATGGTGAACCAACAAAATATTTTTCTCATGGGGAGATTACAAGGGGTAACAGTTGATATCGAAACACAAACGGACTTTGAGGTAATAGAGATTTTTGATGATAACAACCCTTATCTAGCGTTGCTAGGAATAGAATGGGCCACTAATATGAATGGCGCCATCAACCTGAAGAAACAGAAGATGATATTTGAGAAAAAGTCCCTACACGTAGTAGTTCTGCTAGATCCAGTAGAAGGAGCATGCTACATTGAACCTGTGCGTGACGATGACAACGACGATGAGCTAGATTGCATTTACTAGATAATGGCGCAAGATTAGGATCAGGTGAACCTGACTACAGATGGGAGAATCTCTTGGGAACGTGATAGTTCTGTACTTCAAATTCAGATGAAGAAGTAGAACACTGTTAGAACTTGTTGCACGAAGTAACAACGCTGAATTGCAACAGGATGATTAGATCATTGCAGTGCATGATGACAAAAGCCAGGGAAATGCTAACATATGATGGGGTAACAGTGGTGGATGAATTCTTAGACAAATTTGAAAGTGCAGTACTGGAGCAGCAATGGTACAGTGTGCTGGAATGGGCATTGCACGTGACACTTGCACGATGGTGGAGTGCACATTAGAAGACCATTGGAAACTGGCACGAATGTAGAGGACGGATGTGCTTACAGTTTGGAAGTCCCCAATGTCGAATGAGAGTCAGGCAGCCAGGATGAAGCAGCTTGCGCCCCCACCTATGTCAACAAGTGCAGACGTGTGTTGTGCAAGCACATCCCAGACTAAGGATCAGAAATCAAAACCTGATGCGAAAACAGGGAAAGCGATGCCCACCACAAATTTTCCATGTCAGAGCATTCACAAAGCTATGTGGAATCATGAACTGAGTTTACCAGGCAGAACGAACTGATTGGGACCTGCGCGTGCCAGCGGTCCGATGGGCCTATGGGGCCATGTGCAAGAACCTAAGTACGAAAATGATTCCAAAGACAATGAGTAGAGTTGAGGTCGTAGCTTTGGGAATGAATCCTCATGCAATAACTACCATAATTACGATATCACGTGAAGACCAAACTGAAGAAATTATGCAGCCGCGCAAGGACGAACATATGCAGATCCAAGAAGCTATTCAGCGAGGGAACCTTGAGCTTCGCAAACTTGAAGAAGATCGAGTACGATTGAAACAGAAACACATATTAATGGAAAAGGATATCAGAAAACTGGTAGCAAAAATGTCACAAGCATTATGCGTTGACAGAAGGACAGGGCCACGTATGTGTCACCTAGAATTTTTGGCTATACTACCATGGATGCAACCGCATCTTGTCAAACAAAGTAACCAAGGAAGCACACCACATAAGGATGAACGCGAGGCACTCACTCGCACGAGGATAACTAAGGAAGGCCTGTGGACCGGGTTGGATGGTGCTTGACGCCTCGCACCAGTAGTGCGACCACCTGACTAGCCAGACGAATCACGGTCTCTGAGCTCCCAACAGTTGAAAGAGAGCGTGGGAATGTAAATAAGTCTATAGGAGAGCTGCACGAGAAGGAGGTTATGTGCAAGGTCAATATGTCACAGGGGTCACGTTCATGCACAAGGGGCTACGCTGCAGCACGGGTAGGCTAGAAAGTGACCGTTGGTGTCACTGTTCATGACAAGGTGTCCAATTTAAGGCAATGAGGAGCAGGTGGCGGGCAATTAAGACACAAAATCAGACCTAGATTTGGGGCTATATGCCACCATTCTTGCATTAATGGGCTTAATATGGGGGGAACGGTTGAATTTGAATTCAAAAGGGCCTATAAATCATAGGTGGCTCTCCACCGAACAACCCTTGGCATTTTATGAATTTAGCTATTGCATTATCAAGTGGGTATGAACCTGACAAATTTGGAGGTTGTAAGAGCAAGTCCATGGTTTGATGCATTGCCAAAGGAGACACAAGATTCCTTGATCAGAATAATGACAACAACCAAGGGAGTCGCGCAGATTTCTATGCCACTGGCAGGGGATGCACCGGAAACCCTGAAATCGCCCTGGACACTGAGGCCCAGAAAGGACCCACAGGTAGCAGGACCGGTCTGTATGTCTCTGCGAAATCCGCATTTTGTTAATATTTCTATAGAAGAAAAGGGGAAAATAGCTAATATTGAGAGCTATAATGAGGAGGAGAATTTATAGGCATTTGTAGAAGAGATTGAACCAGAGGTAGAAATGGAGGAAGACATCCAGCCAGTGTGCACCATAGCAAAGGTGCCCAAGTATGTCCCTCCAGGAAAAGGAAGGGTAAAAGTACCTAAAGGTTTGGATGTCGTTAAAACACACTCAAAACTTGTTCCCCCCGAGGGAATTTTGTTTGAAGGTTTAGCTGTGGGCTGCATACCCACAATGAAGTTTGAAGACTGGGACCTCGCGGATAGCAAAAAGTTCCCTCATCTAGAAACAAGCCAACTGATGGAACAAAGAGGGGAGGGGGCAGTTATAGCATTGCATCCACGGAAATGGCTACGCAGGGTGGAGGAGGCCGGGCTACTCCACCTCCTATCGATTCCACACTTTCATCGAGCACCAATCACAATATTTGTCATCAGGCAACTACTTTCCTTAGTGCACGATGGGTACTTGTGGCTGGAGGAGCCCATTCCCATCATGGCAAAGCTTATTCATAGGATTTCATAGCTTCCCTGTATGGGAACAGACCCCACGGAAATAGTTGGTACAAGTGGAGACTTGGCGATTGCAGAAGCTATGAAAAAGAAATATAAGTTGGAGAAAAAGTAGAGGGGTTATGTTATTACTAGAATTCAAGACAAAGGGGTCTGATTTTCTACCTAGTTGTTGGCAGGAAAAGTGATGAGAAAATGTTGTGGCAACGAGGTACCAACAATAGTCATCGTGCTGGCCAAACAATGTGCAGGAGGGGTACGGTTCAAATAGGCACAGTTCCTCTGCAAAGAGTTCCTGATGAACTACAAGGATGCTTAGGAGCAGGGTAAGACCTTCCACTATGCGTGGTTGCTCTTATCCATCTTGTTAGTTGCAGGGGAATTTCCAAAGGACAGTCAGTTTCCTCCCCTGGACTAGGATTGGCCAAAGCAGTAAAGTACGCGTCACTATGGGTGACGAAGGATGCCATGCGAATCCGTGAAACCAAGATCTTCTGGGTACTGATGGAGGTATGTGTACGAATGTGGATCAACAAACGACTGTGCCTATCCCCCTCGGTATATCGTAGTCTATGGAGCTTTGTAGACTTTATAGAAGATATGCACAATGTGTATATCAGGGCATGAAAGGACTAGGAGAAAAAGTGTACCACACTGCCCTTTATCACAATAGATGGTGTTGTCTTCGTGGTGCTCGACTCATGGCCACCGGAATGGTGCGCACCAAATCTAATAGTACGTGATGAGGTAGCAATACAAAGACAGAAGGATGCCGCCAAGCTGTTGGCACAACAGAAATGGAATGAGTAGCTAACCGAGGAGGTCATGGTTTCCCGCGAAGTAACAGTAGGCGCCACCACAACACAGGAGGAAAGAGGCCCAAACCTAACATCGGGACAAGGTGCAGATGATACGACAAAAGGCATGGACCCAAGCACCACTTCTACACAATTGAAACGGCCACGCAGGATGGAACAAACAAGGCCACAGAAGAAGACCAAGGCTTCCAAGTTGGATGTAGAGCCTATTACACTGACCGAGGGTGACCTGTATGACATCAGTGACATAGTTCGCGAAGTCACCAGGGAGGCGCTCCAAGAAGCAATGACGGAGTTGTAGAATTTGTTGGGGGTGCTCAGGGCGCAACTCCAGGAACTTCAAGTGCAGCCCCCATAGTAGGGAACGATAGCCATCTACAAGGTGATGGGTACATCAACAACTGAGTAGTTGCTGCGGGCCAAAATGGCTAATATCGTCGAACTACCGGAAGGAGCACTGATAGCGGACAACACAGAGGATAGAGCCGCAATAGCCTGATTCAAGGGACTAGGCCTAAACTTGGCTACCTTTCCGCGAGAGCTATTATATCAATTGTAGGATGGAGCCATCACAGAGATCTGTACTAGGGAAGGATGCATAGTACAGATTCTCAGTGAACAATGAATCAAAATTGAGCAACTGAGCCTCAAACACGATGAAGCAATAGTATAGACTCAATAGTTGGAGCAAATCGTCAAAGAAGCATGTCGCCGCATCCCCGAGCTAGAGATTACAATAGACTTACAAGTAGGGATATGGATCCACAAATTGGCCAGTGGATTCCGCGAGGCAAAGGAGGAAGCAACGAGGATCGAGCTAGACCTCAACCTATAAATCGCG
Organism: Pinus taeda; assembly: GCA_000404065.3. Lineage (NCBI taxonomy): Eukaryota > Viridiplantae > Streptophyta > Pinopsida > Pinales > Pinaceae > Pinus > Pinus taeda. The sequence goes on from APFE030485962.1 coordinate 76,740, forward strand.
GAGCTGCAGCTGAAGGCACAACCCTCTACACCCCCAGAAGTCTGAGAGCGGTGGCACCACGCCATTCAATCGGGGTTGGAAGCAATAGGGTGTGCCATACAGGATTGCACGGGCTTGTTATATCAGTCACTCTTCACCCTCACTTCATTGCAGGAAGATCTAGTGCTATAGCATTTAGAGACGGAAGCGAGGGAGTTGCAGCAGGCCTATGACAATGTTCGGGGAACCGCATAGATGGCCACCCTTACTCAGCAACTGGCCAAGATGAAGGAGGCCCATGCTCTAAAGGAACAGGTGGACAACACGCGCCAGAAAGAAGTAGTGTTTAAAGCACGCATCCAGCGTTGGCTCAAGGAAGCATTCACGGTCACCACCACGATCGAGGGAAAGCTGACCCAGATACAGGGTACATATGCGTTAAGGCAAGAAGGTGCCCTTGAAAACAATGCATCGAAGATTCGCACACAACTGGTACAGTGGATAGCGGAAGAATGTACGGTGGATGTCAGAGAAGCACAGAGGTTGATGGATGAACTCTGTGCGAAGATCAACACACCAGCCGAGTGACTCAGGATGAGTCACGATGATTGTGTTGGGGGCATGTTGGGCAGTGGATCCCCCATAGTGGTGTTGGCATTATGACACACGTTTTGGCACTATGACATAGGTGTTGTCCTTTATGGCAACTCACTCAGATGACAGATCACAGTTCAGGCTCACAGAATGAATGAAAAAGAGATATATGCAGGTTCCCCTTGACCAAGCCACGTATACACGCGAGTTAGTTGACCAAAAGGCACGTACACGTATACACACACTTTCACACAAGGAAAGGAATGTACATGTTGGAGAATTTGGTTTTTATCCCTGGTATTTGGACCATGGTATTTTGGCCCATGGTATTGGTCCAAGGTATCTTGTACGGAGTATTGACCCCAGGTAATTGGTCCAAAGTATTGTTGCTAAATGGTTTTGGACCATGGTATTGAGTAAGGCCTAAGACTATAAAAGGAGGAGGAGATCATTAGGCAAAGGAACTCAAGCATTGAATATCTAATAAAGAGCAAGATCTAGAATACTGGTCATTGGGTTATGGTGCATAGTTGGATCTGAATCAAGGAGGAACCTGAGCACATGAAGAAGGATAAGTTCTATTGATGGGTCAAGATCTTAAGGCTTGAAGAGAAGTATCTTTGTGTGGTTTTGATCTTTTATAATTGGTGCATGTCATAATCTGTAAATCTGATGATCTGGGTATAACTGATGTCTGAATAGTTCTAAAGGTTAAATCATCTTTTACAGATCTGTACACAGGTTCAGTATATAAAGGCATGTATACACGTTGGTTTGACATTTAAAAATAGTGTATACGAAGGTTTGCCTTCATATAACGGCGTATGAACGTAGGTTCAACACATTGAAGTAGTGTATGTCTCATAAAATATGTTTTAGTTACTTTTGCTTGTTGTTGTAGTGTTCTGGGTTCTGGCTTGGGTTCTGGTACTGTTACTGTAATCTGGTCACAAGTTTCAGAGAAGTGATTGTTTAATTCAGTTTTGGTTGGTGCAAAGGAGATTGATTGATGTAGATACATTTTGATGTTTGATTGATGTTATTGATGGATCCAATATGAAAATTTATGAAATGTGGTCCCTGGAAGAAAATGGAAGGTTGTAGCCTTCTATAGGTCAGCACCTACGTACTAGTACATCAGCTAGTACAAGAACTAAGGGAGTTGTAGCTTCCTTCCAGGAGAAGTTGGAGAATGAGAGAAGGTTGTAGCCTTCTACAAGTAGAACCCTACGTACTAGTATAAGACTACACTAGTACAGAAATGTTGTAAAAAGAAGTTTCTTATTAAAATAAGATAGAGACGAATTGCAACAGGTGGTTTCACCCACATTAGGTTTCCACCTTATATCTTGTGTTCTTGTGTGTGATTGTCTGCTTTGTTTTTACTGTACCTAGTTATTGTTTTATGGTTCTGATGCACAGATTAAAGATCAACTTGTGAAGAATTAACTAAATTATAAGTCTGCAGGATATACACTAGTTTCCTTAACTACAGTTGCGTATATACGCAAAGTTTCATTAACTAAAGTAGCGTATACAAATCTGATTTTGAAAAGAAATATTATTGACTTGCTAATACTGACTCACCCCCTCCCCCCCCCCCACCCTCTCAGTATTATTTCCAACAATTGGTATCGGAACAGGTCCTTCAGAAGAAGCTTGATCGCTTGAAGGAAGATCTATCATCATGAGCAACTACGAAAGAGAGGCATCCATTAGACCACCAATCTTTGATGGGATCAACTTTGTCTATTGGAAGGTAAGAACCACAACCTATCTTCAATCTCTTGGAACAGATGTTTTGGAAATCGTGGAAGGAGGATACACATTTCCATCAACAATTCCTATAGATACGACAGGTAGAAAGCAGTATGAAACAAATGCAAAGCTGTCAATACTCTATTGGGGAATCTATCACAATTAGAATTTGTCAAGGTTATGCAGCTCAAAACTACCAAAGAAATATGGGACAAGATCATTCTAAGCTATGAAGGAGATGATCAGGTAAAACGTGCAAAACTACAATCTCTCAAAATTCAATATGAAACCCTCATAATGCAAAATGATGAAAGTATAGCTAATTATTTCTTACGTATAGATGAGATTGTTAATTGCGTGAAAAATTTGGGAGAAGAAATAAAAGAATTTACTTTAGTTGAAAAGGTTTTAAGATCCTTATCTTCTAAGTTTGAATCAAAAGTTTTTGCTATAGAAGAAAACCAGGATCTTCAAAGTATTATTATGTCACAGCTACACAGAATCCTAACTGCTTTCGAAATGAGAAAAGGGGGTCCATCAGACATGAGAGAAGCCGCATTCAAAACTTCAGGAAGAGGAGAACTCAATGAGTCGGGACATACGTCAGAAGGAGAGGAAGAATCAAACTTTTTCAAGAACCTTCAATGGGGTTCTAGAAGATTCAGAGGTAAACTACCTTTCAAATGTTATGCTTGTGGAAGAGTCAGTCATTATGCAGCCAAATGTCCTCATAAAGATAACCTAGATAAAGGTAAGGAACCAGCAAAATGGAATAGAAAACAGAATGTAAGTAAGAAGAGCTACTATACGCATGAAGATAGCAATGGTTTATCAAATAGTGATGAAGACGAACATGGTAATGATTATAGACTTTTTATGGCTTTTGAAGATGATTATTTCTTGGATGCTTTAGATGAAGATGGTCTTTATGAGGAAATTTCTAAACTTAAAATCTGTTTAGAAGAAAAGAGAAGAAAACACAATGAAAAGTTAGAATGTGAAATTGTAGGTCTAAGAAAAGAGATTGAGAAAACAAAAGCTCTCAATCTCATATTTGCAAAAGGATCGGAAACTTTAAATGAAATTATCAAAGTGCAGCATTCTCCTCTGATAAACACAGGTCTTGGATATACTGAAGAAGCATTTCAAACACAGAAGCCTTCAACCTCCAAAAGCTATCTTGATGCAGCAAGGTGAAGTGAACAGTTTGAAAATCGTCAGCAAAGGCATAAAGCAGATCACCAGGTAAATCGGGTTCAATCTACTTCAAGGATGAACAGAAGCTATGACCAACCACGGGTAAATCATACTCAATCTGTTTCAAGAATGAATCACCAGGAATGTAGATTCAATAATCGCAGGAACTACTTTAATGGCCAATGTTTTTCATGTCATAACTTTGGATACAAAGATGCTCAATGTGTTGCTTACAAGACCATCATGACTAGAGAAGCATGAAATCAAAGGAATGTAACTGGGATCATGAAAAGGACCTACAATAACTTTTCTCCTCTTGAAAATTAAATAGAATTATCTATCTGTAACAACTTCGGTCATGTAGATTCTGAATGCAGGAGCAAGTTTCGCAAACATCTTAGAAGGAGCAAACTTCATTGGGTCCCAAAACATGGAGAAAGAAAGAACCAAAAATAGAAAGATGTGGTATAGCCTTGTATACAGAAGGACAAGAAAATCAATGGTATATTGATAGTGGATGCTCGAAACACATGACACGTGATAAAGAAAAACTTCAGGCATATAGTGCCTTAGAAAAGGAAAAGAAGGTCTCATTTGGAAATGACACTCCTGTTGTCATAAAAGGTAAAGGTTCTATTCTCTTAAAAGAAAAGGTTAAAGCTGGGAATGTTATGTATGTTGATGGTCTTAAGCATAACCTATTGAGTGTCAGTCAAATGTGTGATCAAGGAAATGAAGTAGCATTTCGGTCAAATGGATGTGTTGTTCGTGAGCTTGATACAAGAGAAATAGTTATCAAAGGCATAAGAATTCGAAATAATTTATACATACTCAAGGGAGGACAACAACAGTGTTATCTAAGTAAAAATGATGAACACTGGCTATGGCACAGAAGATTGGGAATCTAAGCTTCCCTCAAATAAGGAAAGCATGCAAATTCCAGGCTGTTCGTGATCTTCCTGACATTAGAATTCCAGAAAATACAATATGAAAATCATGTCAATTTGATAAGAAAACCAGAGCAGATTTCCCAGAAAAGGAAGGATCAACTAGCAAGCCTCTTGAACTTGTTCATACGAATTTATGCAGGCCTTCAAGGAAAACATCACGTCGTGGAGAAGAATAATTTATATTGTTCATTGACGATTTTTCCAGAATGTGTTGGATAGGACTTCTAAACCACAAAGATGAAGCATTTTAAAAGTTCAAAGCCTTCAAAGCTTTGGTTGAAAATGAATCAGATCACAAAATCAAATGCCTCAGATCTGATCGAGGAGGGGAATTTACCTCAGATGAATTCTTTGACTTTTGTGAAGAACATGGAATAAGAAGAGAATTTTCCACCGCGAGGACTCCTCAGTAAAATGGAGTGGTAGAAAGGATGAAAAAAATTGTTCAACAAATGGCTCGTGCCATGCTAGATGAGTCTGGAACTCCTGCAACCTTCTGGGGTGAAGTTGCATTTGCTTCCTGTTAGCACTCTAAGAAACTCTCCTAGGTTGCAGCGCAGAGATGTCTGGTGACATATAATCTTCAATATTGTTCTCTGAACTATTGGAACGAAAGATGGTTTGGATCAATCCAGATAACCATTTCAACTCTATTTTTACTCAAGAATGCATGAACACCCTCAGCTATACAAGGCTTTAGACCACTAATGCTCAATAGTTTGTAGATTAGGTGAATATGGAGAATAATAACCACACCAACAGATGCACAGGACCATGTGATGGTCGGTTGCAACCAGTAAAAAGGTTTGCAAATCTATTTCCAAAGGCACAGACAGGATGACAGCTCTTTGGCACTAAATAAATAGAAACCTACATAACACATTCAATGATACATACTAGAATTCAACACAGAGGTGGGATGGCAACCCCTCTAATGCTAAATATCAAGAGCACATGAACAAATTCATAACAGGCACAGCCTAAAACAGAGTAGAAATGGAAATTTAACATATAACAGTAAAAGAGGCTTATATTGCTAGAATGAAGATGAGAAGCTTGAGTAGCAAAGTCTCAATAGTCTCCAGAAGTTGAACCCTTATTACATGTAGTTTTCTACCTTTTATAGGCCCTTTACAATGCTCCTGAGCTCTCTAGAAGGCTCGAAGTCTTAAACTTGTCTAATCTGTCCCTTAACCATTTGATTCCCGCAATAGGCAGGCATGGCTCGGAGGTTTTCTTCTTCTAATAGAGGAATAACATATTTAGATATCTTGGGCAGCCTTCTGTGATGCCTGGGAGCTCTCTCATGCCAAAGATGCCCCATCATGTTTGTTAGGATGACTGCTTCACTGGCTGGACTATTAATGCTCCATAATTTCATTTGATTTGGGTTGCGGCATGTAGTGGTCCTTCTCCTTCCTTTTCTAGGCTTTGTTTACCAGCCGTTATCTTTCTGTCGTGTCCTTCTTCTGGTGCGGGCTGCATCGTGTCATGATGTCGCCTTTCCACTTCCTTTTCCAGGCTCTGTTTGCCGGCCATTGTCTTTCTGCCGAATCCTTCTTCTAGTATGTAACATGACTGCAAGACTCCTCTAAGGATGGCTCGCCTACTGAACCTGCAATGAGGTAGCTATTGTGCCTATGAAATCCCTGCATCAGTCCCTTTTAAATGATAGCCACGATTTTTTTTTTGTTGTTGTGGCTGTTCGGGTCATAAACAGCGAAAACGTTGTGATACTGCTAAATCCTGCCCATCACTGTCCTTTTCGGATTTCAAAAAGTCCATAAACATGACTAATTCCTTTATCGAGTCCGCCCTTCAGGTCGCTGTCGCATGTCACACTGCCCCAAGGTTCCTTTGTATTTTGTTTATACAACGAAAATGCATAAAAAACCATTGTAAACAGCTTTAGCGCGAACCTGAAATAATATGCAATAGAGTGTTATATAACCGTCAAGTATGGTTATCGCATCGCAAATATGTATGTGCCCTCTAGCCCTTGGTGAAGCGCTACTGCGATACGCCGATTTGCGATCCTACGATGCGAAGTGGGCCCTCCGATAGTGATCCTTCATCGCTGATGGCAAATCGCAGTCACACTTGGTCCACGTTTACCCTGCCAGCTTACCTCTGCTGATGCGTTCTGCCAACACGATATTGCGATGCGGTCTAATCGTAATCATATATCGCTATATGTAAAGGCCCTGCCCCCTGGTCTTCTCGGTTTGCAATCCGCTGATTAGATTTGGGCTATTGATCGGCCACATTGAACGGCTGTTGTGCATCCATTGTTTAAGCCTGTGCCTGTGGGTTTTTTCATGGTTTTAGAGTGTTTTAGGCCTCCCAATAGTGTATTTCCGACCTTCCAAGGGCTTTCCAGCTGCGAATATTTCGATTGGTGGATGACCTTTGACAAAAATGAAGATTTCAAGAGCATGAATGGATCCTTAGGCGTGTTTTTAAGCAGATTTGCAGACTTTGGGAGTGTTTTGAATCCATTTTTGATCCCTTTGTCAGCGGAGCTAACACTTCCATCACTATTCTCAACAAAACAAACGTTCGGGTAAATAGCACTCAAACTCCACATGAACTTTGGTATGGTAAGACTCCTACTATAAAATACTTCAAAGTTTTTGGAAGCAAATGTTACATCAAAAGGACTAATGAAAAACTTGGCAAGTTTGAACCTAGAGTAGATGAAGGAATTCTCCTTGGTTACTCTTCCCAAAGTAAAGGATACAAGTGTTATAATAAAATATTAGGGAAAATTGTTGAAAGTATTGATGTTGTCGTTGATGAAGCAGGTGAAAATCCAAAGCAAGTAAAACTGAAGAGTGGGAAGAAGATGAGGATTATCCTTCCATATCAAATCAGACTAATGTTGAAGAAGAAGAAACCAATGAAGCACCAAAAGAGCAGATAACAACAGAAGAAAAGACTCAATCTAAATATGTTTAGAAAAATCATCTAGAGACTCAAATTTTGGGACATAAAGAGGCAGGTGTACAGACAAGAAGAACTATTACAGAAGCTTCGAGCTATCTAGCATTGCTTTCCTCTATTGAACCTCAAAATGTAAATGAAGCATGCAAAGATGAATGTTGGGTCAAGGCCATGAATGAAGAACTTGAGCAAATTGAAAAGAATAATACTTGGGAATTAATTCCTAGACCTCATGAT
>APFE030485978.1:3550-21883 GCA_000404065.3 Pinus taeda
AGCCGTGGCTCTCTCCTCCACCGAAGCAGAATATCGAGGAGCAGTTAAGGCATCCTGTGAGGCAGTTTGGCTTCGACGTATGCTTGCAGACATGCATGCTTCCCAGACAGGTCCTACTGCCTTGTTTTGTGATAATCAGGGAGTGCTCAAACTTGCCAAAAACCCCGTCTTTCATGAACGAACGAAACATGTAGAAACTCATTGCCACTACATTCGTCAACTTGTTGAAGACGGATCCGTTCAGTTGAGATATATTCCCACATCAGAGCAGCCTGCAGATATCTTCACCAAGCCACTTGGTCCTGCTAAGTTTGAACAATTTAGGGGGTCTATTGGTGTTGTAAATAGATTGAGCATTAAGGGAGGGTATTAGAATAATTCTAATTTAGTTTAATGCTCATTCTTCTAGCTGTTGCTATTTTTATCGCTTTAGCAATTTCTTATATGAAACTGAATCTTACATAGAAACTTGATGTTTCTATCTTTGTAAATATCTCTGTATTATTATTGAGTATTGTTGCTCAATCAATTCATTCAATTCATTTGGAAATCCATATGCGTGTTTCGCACTGTTTTAGGTTTACTATGATAATTAGAGTTATATGATATATCAAACTCTCTGAGAATCTAGTATTTCATGATCGGTCGAAACACATAATATCCGTTGTCACTTTATCAGAGACTATGTTCAGCGTGGGGCAGTACAGCGACAATATGTCCACACAGGAGAGCAGGTAACTGATATAATCACAAAGGCTCTCGGAAGAGCCAAGTTCACTCAGTTAAGATAGTAGATGGGTATGGTAGAAAATCTCTTTCAGTAGCAGCAATAGTTTGCAGTGCATGGATAGTTGACAGTGGCAGTGCAAACAACAACACAAATGCAAAATTCAGAGGGAGCTGTAGTACGGATGCAGTGTTGGCAGTGGTAGTGTCAGCAACAGTACAGTTACAACAACAGTATAGTTACAACAACAATGCAATAGTTGGTGGACAACATGTCAGACATCAACAGTGCAAAGGACGATGCTTCAGAGTCAGAGCAGTATGCAACAACAATATATTGCTAGAGCACATTCCTCGCTACGAGGGAGTGTTGATTTGGGGTAGCATCGGATGTGCTCTAGGCCTCAAAATTTGCAGGAAGGCTTAGACACATGCATTCTCCAATACTCAGAAATCATTTTGGGAAATTCCACTTGGAGACAGTTTTATTAAAATAAATTATTTTTAATGGGACTCTAAATCTAAACTTAGGAAATTAAAATAATTAATGGGTATTAATCTAAACTGTGGGTGAAACTTCTAGAAGAAGGTAGAGATCAAGTCAAATGATCCTAACTGTTGATTAGAATCTAATTTGGGCCGTTGATTGACCAACGAAAGGATTATAACAGGAGGCTTGCTGGGCACTTGGAGAATACACCATAGGCAGATACTCAGTTACCTGAGTAAGATCGATTTTCTCACTGGTTGAAGTTCGGCAAGAGAAAATCGAATCAGAGGGAGAGTTGCAGGTGAGAAAGGAAGAGAGGGCATCAACATCTTCAAAGAGTGGAAGGCAGCAAGACGCAGAGGAGGAACAGGGTGACGCAGAAAGAGGCAGCGCAGAGGCAGATTGACGCAGAGCTTGCGTGGGCAGCTTGACACTGGGCCAGTGTGAGAAGTTTTACGTAGAGGAACGCAGAAGGATTCCTGGGAAGAAGTGCTTCACCTGGGTCAGAAATTTGTTAGGGAGCATCTGTAAAATTTCTCATTCCTGTTTTGCTTGTTGTAATTTGCACATGATAATTTGTTGAAGAATAATAAAACCCTCATCTGCTGCACGGGTTTTCCCACATTGGGTTTTTCTGGGGACAATTGCCCAAAAATAACTGTGTCATTGTGATTGTATTTGTGCCAGTATTTTTTTTCTTACATTTACTTTTGTAATGTTTTAATTGTGAAGGCTGCAGTAGAATATATTTCGATATTTGCCGTAAGAACACTATGAATAACTTATTTATGAGATAATAAGTAGATGAAATAATATTAATCACTGCAGTAGGATTTCTATTTAGAAATTTTCACAAATGGTGGACTAAATAGACTTTGTTTTTGCATATGTTACAGCTCTTTGATTGGATGAAACAACATGGAAAGGTTAGTGCTGCCTCTTATACAAGTTTTATCACATTGATGCGCAAAGGACGCCAAACCAGAGTTGCATTGGAGTTGTACTACAATTTGGAAGATGAAGATATCAAGTCAAATGTCTTTGTCTGTAATTCAATGCTAAAATGTCTTATTTCCAATGGAAGAGTTGAAACTGCTTTCAAGCTGTTTGAGCAGATGAAGGAAGGGGGGCTAAATCCAGATATTGTTACATACAGTACGGTATACTCATCTACTTTTCTTCATGTTGAAGTTTGCAATTATTTGCTTTGATATTTGTGGAATATGAAAGGGCTTTGTTTGGGTTAAATCAAAATGGTTTGAGGGGCTCTTGGTTGATTTACAATTAGGATGGAAGTATACTTTTGTAAATTGGAATTATTTTTCACTGTATGAGTATCCATGGCTGGCTTTCTGTGATAACCTTTTAAAAGCAATACATGCTTTCACAAGTGAGAATTTTACTTCCTTTTCTTTTTAGTATGCATATACTGATTATTGGCTTTTCAACTTAAACTAGGGTTCTAAATCATTTTAAGTTCTTCTAGAGGGCTCCAGTCAGTTGAACGTGTTCTGCACGAAATATATATGCTGTTAGACATATGTAACAAAATTTAGATCTAAAATTGATATTATTTTTCTTATTTCTTAATTGGAGTTTGGTGTCAAGTACATGTTTTGACATGCTGGGTGAAAGTTTTCTGACATTTGTTTTGTAATCTATATCCATATGGGAGTATTAGTTACTTGCAGGCTGTGTTAAAGCTCGACATGGGTATTCCAAAGCTTGCAAGTTGATAGAGGATTTCAAAGGGATGAGTTTGAAGTTTGATTCAGTCATGTATGGATCTCTTTTAGCTCTCTGTGCTTCACATAATCTTGATGAAGAAGCTGAGACTTATTTTCAGCAGATGAAGAACGAAGGTCTTCCTGCCAATGAATTTCACTATAGCTCACTCCTAAATGCATATGCAGCAAAAGGAAAGCATGAAAAGGCTGAGAAATTAATAGATGGTATGAAGTCTGCAGGCTTAGTTCCAAACAAGGTAATTGTGTCAATGCTATTGCCTCTGGTCCAATTTTATCATATCCCAAACAGGCATTGGTTGTTTAATTCTTTGAGAAAGTATTTTTATTTAAGCTGTAGGATTAGATCAGATTTGAGATGCCTTATGTATTCCCTTGCTTATACATGTTCAACTTCCAGATGCATTGACATTTTTTGGTTAGTTAAGGACATCAACACATTTCTTTCTTTTGTCTGTCATTCCTCACATAGAGCATATGTGATTGAATTTTGGAAGCCATATTGATAAATTTTCATGCTTCTGAGCTTTCTCACCATTCCTTTTGTTTCAAGTGCTTCCTTTCAAGTTTAAACTTTAGAAGCGTTACAATTGGCCTGAAAACATCAGGTACCATGTGGTACATTTTCATGGATGATATGGCCCCGGAAGTGCAAACCATTAGTCACAAACAATTTCATTCAGCTAAGCTGTAGTGACAGCAGGGTACTCTTCTGTCAAAATTTTCTAGGACTTGCTCTTGGTCCCGACCACTTATTAGTGCCTCTAGGTGATTTGAACCAAGGTGGGTGGCCTGACACAACTAATTTCATTGCTGAACAACTATGTAGAGCTCTAAAATGCTCTAAATTTAATGAATTTAACAAAGTTTAACAAATTCATATTGAGAATTACTGTGAAGCCCTGAATCTAAAATTTTATTGTAAGGGTTCTAAATTCAGAAACTTAGAATTTACTTTGAACATTGCATACAATGAAATTTAAGAACAAAACTTATCAATTCAATGTAAATACCTGTTTTCTTTTGAGTCTGATGTCGATCCCAGATTCTGGGTTCTCCCTGCTTCTTTTTGCTCTGGTTACCAAATGATCGAAACCTCCCAGCCAAACTGGGTAAAATCCTTGGTACCCAGGTTCAAAATACTTCGTAATTGAAGGACTTTGACCCCCGTGCCGAAAGGTTTCAAGAACAATTGCTCAGATGTCCGATTCTCAATTCCAATATCTCAGCTCAACAACTTAGTCTTCAACTCCCAATTTCCTTTATTGTTCCCCCTCCATTTCTCCCAAAAAAAAAGCTCTCCCTTCTGCACTCCCTCGCTACTCCTTATATCTCCAAAACCTCACCGTCTTCCCTTCCTCACCGTCTCCCTTTCGTTGTCCATCTGTTTTCCTTGTACTTATCCTGTTACATGGATCCTCCATGATCTTTAGAGGCGGTCACTTTTCATTATAAAATAATATTGTTTGGTTAAATTGAATGGATTTGATTTTTTTCTTTTACTTTTAAGAAATAAGTTTTGTCAACTAGTTTAGTCTTTATATTTTATTTAAGAACCTTATTCAATGTTTATGTCATATGCCCTTTTATTTTTATTATTTAGTTCCTTTTCTTGATATAGTTTTATGTTATATTTTTTTTGTAAAATAACATGTATAATTCTTTTTAGTTAATATATAAAAAATGTTATTTAATTTAATTTCACTTTTACTTTGTAAAGTTTTTTGTATTTATTAATATATATATTTTTGAATAGTACCTTAATTGGTTTCATATTATAGGGTTGGTATATTTAGTGCCCCACGCTACATATTCATTATGTTCTAGTGAGTTAGATATTTACTTAGTACTTCAATAATTAATTCATTACTCTATACTTAGACATTTTCCAATATCAGCTAATATGTATACTAGTGCGATATATGTGATGCATGCATATGTAGCTATCATATGCATGCCTCGTATACATGCTAATATTGATCTGCTACTTGTGAATTGAGATGGGTCATTACAAACTGTCCATTTGGCACTTTCTCATCATTCTCAATGTCAAATGTGAAAAGGCATCTTCCTCGTTGCAGTTCCAAGGACATGTTTTGTGAATTTTCATCAGAAACCCATATATCTGCACCATCTGTTAGATAATTTGAGTTCAATTACCTAAACAAGTAGAAGAAGCATTTCCTAAGGCCAATTTAATACTAGTCTGCAGAGTACTGGAGAAAATAGTGCTAGTCTTTCATTGTGCATCTTTGTTTTAATATTTTGTAAATTGCCCTCTACCTACTTTCCTCACATCCTACTCCTATCATTTTTACACTGGTGGAAAAGAAAAAGAGAACAAACATATTTACGTCAGCTAAATCAAGTCACATAGGATGATTTCTAAGTTCTAGTTTATGTGATGATTTCTAAGTTCTATCTTTGCAAAGAATATTGAATGCTATATATATATATTTAATTTTGCTAGGTGATATTATTTTGGGTGCTATTCTGATTCAATTTGGACAAATTGATGTTCAAGTAATTATTCATTTTTTAGAGTAACTAATATTGTTCACTTTCTCATCTAATATGTTTATGGAACTATATGTAGATATGTTTAACATGTTTATTGCTACATAACAATATATGTCTCCTTTCCTTGCAGCACTTCTCCAGCTGTTTTGACGAAAAAAACCATCCTTTTAAACCCTCAATTTTGAAAAAGGTCTTCATTAGCGTCTATGAACTATATTTTGTATGGATTGTCTTGTGTTGCCATGTTTAGAGCTTGGAAAAAGTATTTTGCAAATTATTTTATTGATGAAGGGAATATATCTCTAGCTGCACCCTTTTTCTTTTCTTTTCCTCCTACAATTACCATCCATTTTTTTCATCTCATTATGATAGTAAAGTAAAAATATATCATAATCATATTACAGGATAAGGTAATGTTATAAATGTCCAATAAATGATAAAAAAGATAGGTCTCTGCCTCTTGGAAGTACAGTCAATGATACTAAGTTGTAGGAATGTGTTAGGCTACTTTGAAAGCATGGAACAAAATAAATATATGATGTTAGTAATACAGCAAGGAAAGAAAAAGAAAAGAAGAGTGCAAGAAATATCCACTAGGTGCTTGTAAGATAATATGAGGAGGTAGAGAGGGAAGAGCAAGAAATTCTTGCCGCTGCATTCTTCACTACTCAGTTTCAACCATAGCAAGTAGGCCCAACACCATATTGCTACACTCATCACTGAGAACAGGCCCCGAGTTCGGATGGGATTCCTTCTGAGTTTTACAAGGCCATGTGGGATATGGTCAGTGTTATCTGATTGGACCAATTTCGTAGCTGGTCAACCCTAGAATTTGGAACTAGAGTGGAACCGGTAAATAGCCAGAAACAAAAGCTGGTTGACCAAAAAATACATCGAATATTTAATTTTGATTAAAAAATATAGTAATGTACAGCAAAGTGAATCCAAACCTTTAAACACAAATATGCAAAGATTTCTCATATACTTAGCAAAGGTGCATATAACAAACTAGCACAAAGTGTAATCCATATCTGGGTTTTGAATGAAAATACATAAACAAAGAGGCCCTAAATGGCATCTAGAGTTCAAAACTAAGCATGGTATTTATTAAGTTTTATGTTTTAACTAATTACTACTAGACTGTACAATCTAATCACATTGAAGAATAATTTGAAGATTATTCATCTTCTACATCCTTAGTGTTTAAATTTGAAAGGATCCTCTAAACAAATAATTACTTATGATTTTATCTTCGGTTCATCTTTTTCTTGCATTTATTATCCATCATAAAGAAATTGCACAAAGGATCTCAATAGTAAACACAAATTGCTAGTAGAGTAATAAAGAAACAACCACACAATAACACAATCATTTACCCTGGGAAAGCCCACATGGGGGAAAATCCCAACAACCTTTTCAATAGTGAAATCTTCAATTCAACAGAGATACATCTAAGGAAATAACTGTTCAAACCTTGTCCATCCTCCTAGTCAGTCAATAGGCCCAAGAAACATGTTCGGTGTTAGTTTTTATAGCATCGGATGTGTTCTAGACACAAAATTTTGTGGAGAGGCTAGAATACATGAGATCTCCAAAACCCAGAAATTGTTTCTGAAAATTCCACTTAGACACGACTTAATTCAATTATTAGTCGTTTTAAAAATATTTCCTAAGTCTACACTTAGGGAATATGACTAATTAATTAGAATTAATTAAGTCATGGTGAGAATGTTCTAGAAAAGTACATGGATCAATTTCTAGTTAATCCTAGCCATCGATTAATATTTAATCTTGGCCATTGAAGTCTCAACGAAGGATTATAAGAAGTTGATGGGGCTTGGAGAAGATACACCAAATCAGTTGAGCATTCGATTTTGCTGGGAAATCGATCTCCAGAGTAGCAACATTCAGTTGCCGGAGGTGATTCAGTTAGATCGAAGTAGGGAGAGGGGCATAAATAGTGAGGTCGGAGGAAGCTTGTCCAGTTCCGGTGAGTACATTGTAGAGAGGCAATGCATAGCCCTCTTGGGGAGATTTTTGTTTTGTTGGAGAGGAGAAATTCTGAGCCAGAAGCTGGGTAGAGGGTCCGGAGGCAAAGAGTATAAGTTTCCCAGACAGCAGCTAATGATACAATAAGAGGAGACACAGTTCTGAGCTTGTGGGACGCAGTAACTGCATAGGCTGACACAGTCATTGTGCAAAGGGAGCAAGGAGCAGCTCAATTCGAGTTGAGGTCAGTGTGGGAGAAATTTTTCTCACTAGTTATTATTGTCATTGATTTCTCTGTTTGGATTGCTAGTTTAAGCATCCATAGTTCATACTTAGATTTTGACTACTGCATAATATTAAAATGCTTAGCTGCTGCACCGGTTTTCTCGAGTTGGGTTTTTCCGGAGACTTAGTCTGAAAATAATGGTGTATTTTGTGTGTATGCATCTATTTCATCCAACGTTTTTATTTCTTCCGCATTATTTGTTTTGCGAAGTTTGTAGTTTATTTGTTATGATATTTGCCGTAGCACACAACGAATAATTGTTTAACTAAATTAACGAATAGAAGAAATAACATCAGTTGCTACAATAGGGTTTGGGGTTATCCGAATTTTCACATTCGGTTCTGTCATTTCTTATTCATATGCTCATCTCTACAAGTCCATTGTACCTCAGAAGATCTGCTTCTTTCTTGCCTTCTTTACATGCCCAAACATAAGAATATGCCTCAGAACATAAGTTCGTTCTTGCTTCAGAAATTTGCTGCTCCACAGAGATTTAGTATGCAAGAATCTCAGAAAAAGTTCAGCCCTGTATGAGTGATAGACAGCTGCCCTTTTGTCCTTGTTTTTACTGCAGAAGAGATCATATATTGTTAGATAAAGCAAATGCCCTTGGAGCAGGTTGAATCACTTCTATTTATATAATTTTTGTTGGTCAAATGGGTGTGACTTTGCTGGAGCCAACCTGAACATTTGGAAAGGCTGACTTGACTAGGAGGAGGCTGACTTTGCTCATTTGAAGCCATAAAAAATTCAATTTTAAATTTCCAAATTTCTTATTTTGAAAGGAGCATGAAGAACATGCTTTATAGATACATAAGAAAAAATAATAATTATGAAGAGTCAAGACTGACCATAGTTGCAAAATTTAACACTTAGGAGGATCCGACTTGAGAAGGGGATCAAGGCACAATTCCCCTGACCATGAAGGTCTAACATGAATGTTTAGATCCTCTGTCCATGGAGGTGGGTCCAAGTTTAGAATTAGTTTTAGGGTTTAAGCTTTTATTTTTTATTAATTTTCTAATGTCTTTTGAATTTGTTTAGTGGCCTTAAGTGTATTCATTTGCTGCTATAGTGAACATCAAAAGAAGGATTTGCTGGTCCAAAAGTTTATTGAAGGCTATGGTATACAAATCAAAGTACAACATGACCATTTACAACCAAAATGACTATTAGAGAGTTTGATGTTATATTAGTCAACATGAGTTAGGTTTCCAATGTCTAAATGAAAAGTCTATCTGATAATTCCGTTAGACTACAAAAATGACATTCTGGATCTCTTCCTAAATAGGACTTGTAATTCACAAATCACCACATAGCAGTTTTCCATGACAGTGACAATCAAGCATAAATGACATATTCAAATCAGCCAAAGCTTAAACTTTTGCTTCATATTTAACTCTACTTCAGAAATTCACTATTTAACTCAGCTCATCAATATCCTAGATTCTTGTACGTAGAGAGCTTGATCAGATTTCCAACCAGGTCAACCCAGATTTTAGTGTTAAGGTTTGTAGGCTCATGCTTGTAATACTTTACACAATGATTAGAACTGTGATTCCACGATCCTCAAAGTCATTATAAATATAGGGGAAGGAATCTTAATCTAAAGGCTCCTTGCCTCATCATACACACATCTATTGTTAGACAAGATGTCTCAAACTTTTGTAGTATAGCTACCACTAGCATTGAGGCCATTGCATGATAAAATCCATTCCATGACAAGGGTGAATACCTCATGGCAACCATTAAGGTTGTTCTTAAAGATTTCATAACAAACTATGCATAACATTCACATCTTCAAGGGTAAGGGGAAATATGAGGATTTCTTCCTTTCAAGGAGGTCATTAAATACTAAATCATGGAACAAACCGACTCATCATAGAAGTAGACATCTAATTTGATACCTGAAGAAACATTCACAATGGATATTGAAACCTTTCATGCACAACAAACAACATTTGACAAGGGTATGGGCAATAATTATGTAATTATTTATTTCTAGGCAATGGTTATAAAGAAGGGAAGTGTGAACTCATTCAAATTTAGTCATTGAGCATTACAGACATATTATGATAACCTCAAGTACTCTTGGACACATAGCTTAATGGCCTTCTTATAACGGCTCATTCTAGAAAGTGGTTTCCAAATTCCAATAAACAATTTTCACACGTTTAACTATAAGACCCGGCTGTATTTTCACTTTTTGGAAACGAAACGGAGGAATCTAACTTTGAAATTTGGTGAGCATGTGGATATTGATGTCAGCTACCTGCTGTGAAAATTTGAGTGCCAATGGACATTGTATGGCCTAGTTTTAGCAAAATTTCATCTATAACCATTTTTCATTTTGGGGAATGAAATGGATGAATCGAACTTTAAAGTTTGCTGAGCACATGGATATTGATATCAACTAAGTGTTAAGATTTGAGTGCCAACGAAAACTGTATGGCTGAATTTGAGCAAAATTTCATCTACATCCATTTCATATTTTTAAAGGGTCATGTTATCATTCAGATTAGCAAGGTTGCAAAGGTTCGTGCAACTTGCTACAATGGGCACCCAGAAGGTAAGGGCCCACTATCACCTTGGCCAGAACTGGCGCTTCTTAGGCCCAACTTCCTCCTAAAGGTCCAAGGGAGGATTACCACTCAATACCTCAACCAATCCAAGGAAGGGTAGTGCCTTAAATGAGGTCAAAAGGTGAGATGGAGGGGTTAATTAGGGGCTATCTTGCTGATTTTCTATATATAAAATGGCAGCAGAAAACTAAAACTATCAAGAAAAATACTCTCAATTGTGTTAGATATAGTGTGTAGTTACTTAAAATTAGTGTAGAGAAAAGATGTTAACCAAATCTAAGGTTGTTTTCATGTTTGGATCACTAGTAAGAGGGGTTCTAGAACAAATTAACTTGCTATCCTCTGACACTGTTGTTGACCCCAGCTAGTTCCACTATAACTAGGAGTCAACCGCCAAACCACACCACCAGGTAGGATGACCCAGACACAGAGTGTATCAATTGAGTTGCCATCATAGTCTGTTGCAGATTGGTGCAATGATTTTTCTTAGTACAAGACCCAAGACACGACACATGAGATTTTTGTATGTTTGGAGGAGATTGAGTAGCTGGAGGGCACATGCATTGATTTGAGGATTATCTTCATCGCTTCAGGATTCGAGTGACATAATCGCATGTGACATGTGAGCACTTTCAGTTTCAGTTGTGTTTTCGTGCATGCAGTGTGTTGCATGGCGATTCTAACACCATATTCAGATTCCTCTCGTAATTTCAAAGCCAATGGTGGTCTTGCATGTGACATGCATGGTCTTTCTATATTTAGCAGTTTTCAATATGGCTCCATATGGCTCGCATGCGACATGCAACAAGTTGCAACCATTTTGAGACACATGCATGATTCGAGGAACTCCATCGGTGAAATCCTCATGAAATTTTGAGCTCGATGAGTATAATGTGTGAAAATTTGGAGACCCAAATTTCTACTGCAGCAACTGATTAAGTATATTCTATTTGTTAAATTACTGGACAGATTATTTACTGCATCCTACAACAAATACCGAAACTAATACACTGCAACCTTCACCAATTAAATTAAATACGGAAACAAGAAATTCAGCAAGAATTCTATACACAACACATGACACTGCTATTTTTGGACAAATGTCCTTGGAAAAACCCAATGCGGGAAAAGTAGTGCAACCACTGAGGGTTTTAATTATTATGCAGTAGTAAATATGAGTGCAATTCGTTGGATACCCGATTTGCTATCTAATACAGAGAGAAACTAGCCAAAAGGTTAGTGAGAGAAATCTCACACTGTTCTGGGAGATTCGATTTTGATCAAGGGCTTGTTGACTGGCCCCGCGCTGCCTCTGCCCAGCTTCTGCGTCAACCCTACGCAGAATTGTGCCACTCTGGCTAGGCTCTGCGTCACTCTGGCTGGGCTCTGTGTCAATCCCTCCACTCACTGGAAATTCGATCTCCAGGCCTTCCAGACTCACACCCAGCTTCCTGCACTGAATCTTGTCTCTCCTAGTTGGAATTCGAACTCCCTCTAAAGCTCTACGCTGCCTCACTCAACTGCTCGCTGCCTTCTCTACTTTGCACTCCACGAATCTGGAAAGCTTCCTTCGGTCTACTATCCCTGACCCTCACTGCAAGAAATCACCTTGATCGATTTTGTAGCAACTGTTGTGCTGCCCTCTCTGAGAAATTCAACCTCTTGATCTCTCTTCGATGTGTTTTCCAAATGGCCATCGAAGTCCTTATAATCCTCTAGTTGAGTAATCAATGGCCCATATTAGATTCTAATCAATGGCTCAGATCATTTGGACTCGATCTTCGTCTTCTTCTAGAAGTTTCACCCTCAGTTTGATTAATACCCTTTAATAATTTTAATTTCCTAATTTTAGACTTAGGCATCCATTAAAAATAATTAATTATTTTAATAAAATTGTCTACGGGTGCAATTTCCCAAAACAATTTTTGGGTATTGTGGAATACATGTGTCCTAGCCTCCCTGTAAAATTTTGAGGTGTAGAGCACAACCAATGCTACCAAAAATCAACACTCCCTCTTAGCGAGGAATGTGCTCTAGTAATGCAACCTGCTCAATCATCACCCTTCTCTGTAACATCTCCCTCTGCTCTGTTGATGTTTGACATCGCTGCCCACCAACTACTGTGCAAATACTGCATCTGTACTATTGTTGACCCTGCCATTGCCAACACTGCATATGTATTGTAACCCTCATAAGTTATGCATCTGTGCTGCTGTTGGCACTGCCACTGCCAACACTGCATCTGCACTGCAACCTTCTCCAACTGCTGCTGCTACTGCACCAACAACGAAAACGCATCCAAAATTACTAAACAATTGTTCAACATGATGTGTCTGTTGTTGGAGTTCTGTTAAATTGGCAACTAGGGCCAAACTCCATGTGGGTTGGCTTATTTATGGCAGCTGATATTTTTATTGGATCCCTCTCGTCGAGAGGTGTAGGATTGATCCAAAGATCATCCGATTCCGATAAGTATTTATGGAGATATGAAATTATTTTGTTTATGTAATTATTATCAAGCCGACCAGCACTTATGTAGGCTCTAGGAGCCCAACGGACATGTCTATTCATCATCCTCATTTTTGGTATAAATAGAAGAGGATTCGATGTTATTTGGTGACACATTTTCTTGATGTGATCTCCTCTCCACGTATTGGGTTTTTGGAGAAGGAGAGTCACAAAAAGGAATTCGTTGACCTAGTTGTATGATGCCCTAGCTGATCCAACACAGTGAGTTACTTAACTGTTCATAAGGAGACCTCATACGCTGTTCATGAGGAGACCTTATATGCTTTACGTGGAGACCTTATACGCTGTTCTTATCCGCTGTTCTCGAAGGCTACTATAAGCAGTCCTAAAGAAGAGTAGGACGCAGTCACCTAAAGATCATATATCCGCAATAAGAAGGAGACTTAGCCGTAGTAAAGAGGTCTATTATACCGCTGAAAGAGAAGCCCTAGCTGCTGTCCAAAGGTACTCTAACCGCAGGTCTAAAGGAAGTCTTAGACGCAGATATGAAGGTGCTTTAGAAGCCCTACTCGCAGTAATAAGGAGCCCTTGATCCACTGTTCAGTGATGCTCCTATCTGCAACTAGCCTCAGTCAAATAGAGGCTGCTATACAGAGTCAAAGCTGGCCTCATTTAGGTGTTCCTACTCGCTGTCAAGAGGAATGTAAATTCACTATTCTAAGTGGTCCAAATCCGCAGTTAAGGGTGGATCTAATGTGCCCTAATCACAGCAAGTTGTCAGCGTGAAAGTGGCATGGTTTGGGCATCTCTTTTGTGACAGTATAAGGTTAGAGGACCAAGTTAAAGGAGCATAGTATCAGATCTGTTGAGGTGTCCAAGGCAACTTCATACGCAACCCTAATCATCTGTCTAAGAAGTCCCATCCGCTGCAGTCATCTAATTGATATAAACTTGGATTGTTGTAGATAATTTAGGTCTGCTGGAAGGTGGAACTATAGCCTAGCTGCTTTGCTAGGCTGCAAGCCATAGCAAGCAGCTAAGGCTAATATACTTATTGTTGCATAGCTTAACAAGAAGTGACAGGTAGCAGGCATTGAGGTCAGATCAGCAATGAGTACAACACTGGGTGCAGATCCGTGTTAAAGAACAGCTAAATGATTGGAGCAGATCAGTGACAGGGGCAGCAACATGAAGTGCATAGCATGGTTATGATTAGTGCAGCATGGTGCAGTATGCAGTAGTGCATCTAGAGGACCAGATGCAACACGATGATAGGTATCAGTTGAAGCAGAATGTCTTCAACTGATCTCATCATTATACGAAATGATCTATGTCAGATCTAGATAAGTCAAAGTGTTGACTTTTGTTGTAAATGTACTCTCTCTCTCTGAACTTTGAAGATAAAAGAAGATTTGATCAAAGGGTTTCCCCACACATTGTGGGGTTTGTCCCTGGCTCGCGCCATATCTTGTGTCCTCTTGTCTTGGCTTGTCTTCTGCGTTTTGTATTTATGTTCTATCTGCAGTTTATCGTAATGCTGATGTGATTACTAACTGTGAAAATTTAAATAAATTTCTCTAGCATAGAACATACCTAAATTCAACAAGTTCTGACTGCTGCTAGTCTCTGCGCTGACCCTATAAAGCCTCTTTGTTGTTGTTGACTTTGCATTGCTGCTAAATCTACTTTGTGATGCTCAGTCTTTGGTGCTCCTAGCCATTGCAATTGTCACTCCGACACTCCTCTGCATCAACTGATCTTGTTCCATCTAGCTACTTCTGATATGGGCTCCCGTAGCAAGGTATTGATCCAAGAGGTGGACTCCTCAAGGATCCTGCTCATCTGCAATTCTTTCGAACTACAATACCAGATCACCCCACCTCTCCCCTTGAGGTATGTGGCCAACCATGGAAAACTCCTCTTCGATCTTTGCGATTGCAGCTTGTGGATCATGTTTCTTGTCCTTGTACTTCTTTTTGAGTGGACACTGTGTAATGTAGTGACCAAGTTCACCACACCGAAAACATTTGATCTTTGAGACATCCTTCTTCTTTCTCCGCTGCTCCTATTGCCCCTTAGATGCAAGAGCTGCATTCTCTTCCTCCTCCTTGGGCATCGTCCCACTGTTGCTACTGCCATCAAGTTTGCACTTGACTAAGTCTCTCCTCATCTCTTCTTGCTGAAGAGTGGCCCACATCCCTTCCCAATCTGGCAATCTCTCTCTGCCCAGGATGCTCTGGACAAATACTTGCCATTCTTTTGAAACAAAATTCAAGGCTAACCTCACCATCTCGATAGGCTGAGGTGTTGACCCCACAACTGCCAACGAGTCTCGGAATTCCTGAAGCTTCATTAGGAACGGATCAATGCATTTCCCCTTCTGCATCTGCGTGGATCTCATCTTTTGATCCAATTACATCTTTTGTTGCTCAGAAGATCCTTCGTATAGCATAGCCAATGCTTCCCACATCTGTTGGGCAGTATCATTGCCAACAATGTGACACACTACATGATTTCTCACTCCGTCAAGGATCAATAGCTTGGCCTTTGCCATCTCACCCTTGTACTTCTTGAGTGGATCTGGATCCTTGGGTACAACTACCACACTGTTGACATAGGTTTTGAGATCGTGCTCATCAAGAAGGCATGAGATCCTTGCTTTCCAGATCACATAGTTGGATGCACCATCCAACCGATCCTGATCTCTTAACCTACTAGTTGCCATCTCTGTGAACGAAATATCGAACTGCCTCCTCTCTCCTCTGAATAACGCACTAGGCTAGCCTACACACTGCTGGAGTTAGTAAATCTACTCCTATCTGCTGCTGCTCAGCGATAGAGAAATCGAATTCCTTGGCTAGGAATTCTCTGAGGAAGAAATTCCCTCAACAATGCCTCCTCCTTCCTTTTGATGCTTTTCTACCCTAGCAACTGCTGCAGAAAATTGATTCTCACTAGAAAACCACTCTGCGCTGATGCTTCTGCATTGCTCCATCTGACACTGGCAAACTTCGATATGGAAATCTTTCTCTATCGATTCACTCAGAGAGATTTTCCCATGAAAATTTTGCCCTCTTGGCCTGGACTGCACAATTCATCTGGGTATTCGATTTGCTGCCTACACAACACTTCGACTTCCCTCCTCTTCAATGCTAGGCTCTTTTGGCTATGCTATCTTGCTTCACTTGCGCTCTGATACCATGTGAAAATTTGGAGACCCAAATTTCTACTGCAGCAACTGATTAAGTATCTTCTATTTGTTAAATTACTGAACAAATTATTTACAGTGTCCTACAACAAATACCGAAACTAATGCATTGTAACCTTTACGAATTAAATTAAATGTGGAAACAAGAAACTGAGCAAGAAAGAAATACACAACACATGACACCGCTATTTTTGGACAAATGTCCCTGGAAAAACCCAATGCGGGAAATCGGTGCAACAACTGAGGGTTTTAATTATTAAGCAGTAGTAAATCTGAGTACAATTCGTCAGATACCCGACTTGCTATCTAATACAAAGAGAAACTAGCCAAAAGGTTAGTGAGAGAATCTCACACTGTTCTGGGAGATTCGATTTTGATTAGGGGCTTGCTGACTGGCCCCACGCTACCTCTGCGTAGCTTCTGCGTCAACCCTACGCAGAACTACATCACTCTGGCTAGGCTATGTGTCAATCCCTCTGCTGATCTCCTGCTGGTTGGAAATTCGATCTCTAGGCCTTCCGGTCTCACACCCCAACTTCTTTCACTGAATCTTGTCTCTCCTGGCTGGAATTCGAACTCCCTCTGCATGGCACTGCGCTGCCTCACTGAACTGCTCTCTGCGTTGCACCTCACGAATCTAGAAAGCTTCCTCTAGTCTACTATCCCTGTCCCTCACTGCCAGAAATCACCTTGATCGATTCTCTAGCAATAACTGCGTTGCCCTCTTTGAGAAATTCGATCTCTTGATCACTGTCCGATGTGTTTTCTAAATGGCCATCGAAGTCCTTATAATCCTCTAGTTGAGTAATTAATGGCCCATATTAGATTCTAATTAATGGCTCAGATCATTTGGACTCGATCTTCGTCTTCTTCTAGAAGTTTCACCCTAAGTTTGATTAATACCCTTTAATTATATTAATTTCCTAAGCTTATACTTAGGCATCCATTAAAAATAATTAATTATTTTAATAAAACTGTCTCCAGGTGGAATTTCCCAAAACGATTTTTGGGTATTGTGGAATACACATGTTCTAGCCTCTTTGCAAATTTTGAGGCTTAGAGCACATCCGATGCTACCTGAAATCAACACTCCCTGTTAGCGAGGAATGTGCTTTAGTAATGCAACCTGTTGAAGCATCACCCTTCTCTGTTACATCTCCCTCTATGCTATCGATGTCTGACATCGCTGCCCACCAACTACTGCACAAACGCTGCATCTGTACTACTGCTGACCCTGCCACTGCCAACACTGCATTTGTACCAATGTTATCGGAACCAAACCGGTCATCGAACCGAAAAACCTTGTGGATCGGCAACTGGTCGGAACCAAAAAAAAATTGGAAAAAAAACTAGCTTACCAAAAGCACATAAAATATTCATATTTTTAAGAAAAATAGATATATATTCATGTATATCCATATGAATCCAAACCATTTATACACAAATATGCAAAAGTTCTCATTTATATAGCAAGTAATAGTGCATATAACCATAATAGCATTGAGTGGAAAACATCGCCAAACCAAAAATGTTACAAACATCAAGAAGCAGCCTCTAAAAGGCCTATATAGTCCAAAATAGCATGCTAGATCATAGTATTATACTACAACCTACAATACTACAAGCTGCAGCTATAGCAAATCAATGATCAAGTCATCAATCATCATCAGAATCATCATCCTCCTCATCCTTTTCTTCCTCATCTGAGGAATGAGTAGCATCCAAGTCTGTAATGGGATTATGGCTTGATTACACTGGCCTTGAAGCTGCTACTGGTGCTTTTGATATATTTGCTTCTACATCTTGTGAAGGTAGGTCCAAGTCCAACCAAGAAATGTCTTCATTGTCAAAAGCTGGTGCTTGACTCTCTACAACCCATTTTGATGTTGGATCAAAGTCACCCAAGACAATGTTGTTTGTTTCAGAGGTTTTATTCAGCAATGGATTGTGCCTCAACCTAAGGTTGTATAGAACAAAAACCATGTCATTCAACTGCTTTTGCTCCAACCGGTTCCTCTTCTTAGTGTGTATTGTTGGAATTTCTAAGTCTGACATGTTAGAAACCCTCCATGCACTTCACTAATTTATTCCTACCTACTTGTTTCGTTACTTAACAAGTTATTTACAATGTAAATTGTTGAAATTTGGTACCAGAGGACAGGTGGTTCCCTAAGGATTTTTGATCTTTGGCATAGGGAAAAGTGTCCAAAAGAATTTAGTTTTTCTTCTAAAGTGACTTTATAATTTTTATAAAGTCAAATCTAATTTAAAAGTGACTTTAAGTGATAAAGTTACTAAAGTCTAATTTTAAAGTGACT
>APFE030485978.1:27388-38526 GCA_000404065.3 Pinus taeda
TTGTCATGGAATAGCCTTAGCTGCTTGCTATGGCTTTTAGCCTAGCAAAGCAGCTAGTTGTAACT
Organism: Pinus taeda; assembly: GCA_000404065.3. Classification (NCBI taxonomy): domain Eukaryota; kingdom Viridiplantae; phylum Streptophyta; class Pinopsida; order Pinales; family Pinaceae; genus Pinus; species Pinus taeda. Next base: position 27,454 of record APFE030485978.1, read on the forward strand.
TGTAGAATCTCTGCTCCATCCATGACACCATTAGTCACCTAGATCCTATACCCAAGATTGTAGCTTATCTTCACTTGCTCCCACAGGCTGCATAAACTTTTGTCAACCTTCCACCTAGCACTGCAATTTAAGGTTTGGTTAGGGCGAGATGATAGTCATCTTCAACCCACTCAAATATGCACAGACTGTCTTTAATTAGGCAACGCTATCATCTACAGCAATGTGGCATCATGACAACAATTAAGTATGTTGCTACGAGGATTCTATGAGCTGCTAATAGACAGCAGTTAAGGTCATCTAGTATGTAGGGATCTCTTAGCAGATTAAGGCAGTGTAAGAAGGACCTTGAGACAACGGATGAGATCCCTCCATGGACTTTGGTTAGGCCTTGTCAAGGCCCCCTCTTTACAGCGAATACAAGCCTTCTTTTGTTGCCTATGAAACCTTCATTGATAACGTTCTAGGTGACAAGAACAGCAGCATTAGACCTACATTTAAGTCACTCACTTGCTGCATTATGAAACCTTCTTCCCTGACTGCATTAGCCTTCATGATTGTGTATTAGTTAGGGCATTCTTTACGCCAGCGGTTAGGGCTTCTACGTAGGGCAACATTAGGGCTTCTTTGTGGCTGAGATAAGGGTTGTCCTTCATGACAACGTAGACCTAGGGTATATTCTTCTTAGGGCAGCGTATACTCTTAGGATCTCTCCTCCCACCAAAACCCAAAGACAAGTGGAGAGGAAGAGATCATAAGAGGTGTATTAAAATGACTTGCAAGGCACCTCTATTTATACTAAAACGTGGAGGACAAGTGGGGGCAATTTGGTTGCTGGCCGACCTTGACGAATTGTCCCATAACACAAATAAATTCATATCTCCATTAATACATGTCAGAATCGGGTGATCTTTAGATCAATCCTATGCCTCTCGACGAGAGGAATCCAAGAAAAATATCAGTTGCCATGAATAAGTAGACCCACATGGAGTTTGGCCCTAGTTGCCAATTTTAACAAAATTCAACAATATGTAGGTCAAATAGCCCTCCCATGAGGCTTGTAGCCAACAAAAAAGCCCTTCTCTAATTAGGGCTCCAACTTAGTCCTCTTCTTTGTAGGAATATGGACATAAACCGGACTGTCAAAGGTGCCCAAATGACTTACCTTTGATCTCACTCCTATTAACATATCCTTGGTAGTCTTTTCTTCCAATACTTTGTGAGGACCCTTGTGCTGCAAATAAACAACTATATTACAGGCCTCAGCCAACAAAAACATAAGCAAGTCTTGATCATAGATCATTGCCTTTGTTGCTCCCACTATGGTCTTGTTCTTCCTTTCAGCAACCCCATTTTGCTGAGGGTTGTAATGCACTGTGAATTCCTTCTTGATCCCTTCATCCCCACAAAAATTTTGAGACTCGTTAGAGGTATACTTGCCCCCATTATCAAATCTCAATACCTTAATCTTCTTTCTGATCTGGTTCTCCACAAAAGCTTTAAACTCTTGAAATCAACTAGAGACCTCATCCTTGGTCTTCAAGCAATAGATCCAAGCTTTTTTGGAATAGTCATCTATGAATGTTGCAAAGAAGCTAGAGCTTATGATTAATTCCAGTGACATGACATAGGACCACATATATTTGAATGCACCAAATCTATTAATCTCCTTGGACCTGGTGTCACTGTGAAGAAACGTTGCTTTGGAATGCTTACCAAGCACACACCCTTTGCACCTCGCTTTTGCTCCACCCTGATCTCTAAAAAACCTATAACCATCCTTCGTAACATAGGAAGAGCCTTGTAGTGGTGTCAAATCCTCCCATGCCAAAGCTCATTATGGCTATCACTCTCATGTACAAGAGCCTTCACCAACGGTTCTCTCAACAGATATAGGTTGTTCTCCCTGTCCCAATTATTCGCCCTTTGTCGAGATCAGCTCCTTTCGACCTAACAGCTACTTCACCTCCCGTGAATCTATCTAGTCCTTTGTCCTCCATAGTCAAAACTAATAGGAGATTTTTTTCCAACCCCGGTACAAGCATCAATTGGTTTACTTCCATGATACCCTCTAATTCCACCTAAAACTGTTGGAAATATTGAGAGGGGGTGAATCAGTGTTTCTTTTCAATTGTTATTTTTATCAGTTAAATCATTTATATTTAGAACACAAAATAAATAACAGGAATAAATGCTTTTATTAATATAATCTTTGCAAGAAATCAAGTACAATGTATATAGGGCTTCGACGAGTTGCCAAGCACCACCTTGGACCTTTTGTGAGGCTCCAACCTCCAGAGCACCAACCCTGTCTTGTCAAGGCACCAACCTTGGATTTAGGAGCACCAACTCCTAGGACACCAATCCTTCCAGTTCTGAGGCACCGACCCCAAGGGCTCCAACCTTCTGCTGGAAATTGTCTGGATATATTTGGTAGTAATTTTCTACTCCCAACCCTGTTGGACCTACGACTTACTTCTGTCCTCCTGCTTCTTCCATGTTTGCCAGACCCTCGGCTTCCTCTGTTTCTTACGATACACCCCTGTAAACTTTCCTTGTTCTCTATTATAGATGCCCGATACGCCCTGACCTTTGGCTTCCTTTTCGCTCGCATGATCTTCTAACTTCTCGCTCTTCGGCTTCCTCTGTCTCTTCAAGTTCACCAATACTCAAAAAACACGTTCATTTGGAAAAGAGGACGAATTAAAAAAATGTTGCATATTAAAATTATATCAGAGAGGCCCTTTTAAATATTTATACAATAGACTCAATATTTACGAAGGATTTCATAAGAGAGGCTATACCAACAAGGAGGTCCCACATGCCACGTCACTACTTCAATTCGAAATCACAACTTTCGAAAACTCCCGCAATCGCAACCCTTCGGCTTCACGATATAACATTGCTAATGCCCCTATTTCCGACGGATGCGATATTCCAATAAGCTTCTTTTGATAACTCAATCGGGTCCACAACTTATATCGCAATTGGCGGTCGGGTTCACAAGACTTATTGCAATCGGCAGTCAAACGGTGTCTTTGTGATTCAACGGATGCGATATTTAGTTAAGCCATGCTATAATGGTGTAGCGAGTCTGCAATACTACCACAATCACAGTTTTCAAGTGGCATTCCTTTGTGATGCGTAACTTCCAATGCGGATGCGATATACTATTAAATCATGTTATAATGGTGTAGCAGGTCCACAATAATATCGCAATCGCAGTTATTAATGTGACATTCATTTATGAATTGCAATATGAAAGTTCCAACAGGCGGATGAGATATTGCATTAAGTTATGTCATAGTGGTGCAGTCAGATCCGTATTACATATCGCAATCGAAGGTTTGTGGGACTTCGACTGGCACATGGATTAAAGCCGGCCTTAACCCCCGCAGTTTGACCGTGATCTAAGGGTTGACTTCCTTGATTGACGGCTAGGATTTAGTGCGGGCCTTCAGCCACGATCAAAACAAACGTACACTCCTACCCTCGCTCTTCCGATAGCTGTGCTCTTTGTTTTCTTCTTTACTTGCTCTGATAGCTCTTCTCTACTCTAATATTCTCTGCTCTGATAGCTCCTATGACATCCGATATTCTTTGCTCTGATATTCTGAAATACTCCTCCAATGCGTTAACTCCTCTGATAACACTTTTTATGCACCTCTGCCAATGTGTTCCTCTTTGCTTCTTGTGGCTTCCAATGACCTCTTCCTCTTACGCTTTGACTTCATGATGGCTTCCGATAAACTGCTTCCGATGAGCTCTTCCGATAGCTCTTCTTTGACTACTCCTGTTCTTGGCTTCCAATGTCTTTCCAATGGCTTCCCTGATGGCTTTGCTCCTTGGCTTCTTGCTTTTGTTTCTTCATGGATCTGCTTTGTTTCTCCTTGGCTTCATATCATCATTTAGTATCCTATAATATTGCCATATTGACATTAATGACAATCTAGGTCAACAATCTCCCCCTTTGTCATTGATGGCAATATTCTTCTTCTCTCCCCCTTTGACATCAATGGCAAAGGAGTGCACTAGAACTCCCCCTATCGAACTGCTCCCCCTGTCATGCAACATCTTTATGAATCAACTTAAAGTGATGCTAAAGAAATAACCCCCATCTTTTGACGAAGATGTTCAAATGCTTCTCGCGGAAGAGGTTTTGTGAAAATATCAGCTATCTGCTCCTTAGTATTGACATATTCCAAGATGATGTTTTGTTAAGCTACTTGTTCACGAAGGAAATGATACTTGATTGGTATATGTTTAATCTTTGAGTGCATCGCTGGATTTTTGCTGACGCTGATAGCACTTGTGTTATCACAATAGATGGTGATTGGTTGATTTGTACCTATGTTGACATCTTTCAGAGCTTCCTTCATCCATAATATTTGAGTACAACAATCTGCGGCAGCTATATACTCGGCTTCAGCTATAAATAGTGAAATGGATGTCTGTTTTTTGCTGAGACAAGATACTAGACAGTGTCCCAAGAAGAATGCATTTCCACTAGTACTTTTTCAATCAACGACACTTCTGGCCCAATCAGCATCGGTGTATGCAGTCACAGTAAGAGTTGAGCTCTTAGAGTACCAAAAACCAAAATCAAGAGTTCCTTTCAAGTATCTAAGAATTCTTTTTACAGCAAACAAATGGGATTGTTTAGGAGCTGATTGAAATCTTCCCACCATTCCTACTGCTTGCATAATGTCGGGTCTCATAGTGGTTAAGTATAGAAGGGCTCCAATTGTTGACCTGTAATGAGTTGCATCTACCAGAGGAGAATCATCATCTTTGCTTAATTTGCAATTTGTGGTCATAAGTGTGCTCATGGATGTACAGGCTTCCATTCCATATCTTTTAAGTATGTCTTTAAGATATTTGGCTTGAGATATGAACATGCCTGTCGTGGTTTGAGATACTTGTAGCCCAAGGAAGTAAGATAACTCTCCTATCATCGACATCTCGAACTCTTTTGACATATTTTGAGCAAACTCATGGCTCATCTCATCATTATTACTAGCAAAAATCAAATCATCAACATAGATTAGTGTAGAGATTACTTCCTGCCAACCCCCTTCTTGAAGCCTTGTTGTTGTAGATAGTGATCCAATCTTGCATACTAAGCTCTAGGAGCTTGTTTGAACCCATATAATGCCTTTTTCAACTTACAAATGAAGTCTTTTCCTTTTGCTAGATTAAACCCTTTTGGTTGCTCCATGTAGACTTCTTCCTTGAGTTCCCCATTCAGAAATGTTGATTTTACATCCATTTTATAGATTTTAAATCTTTTTGAGCAAGAAAATGCCAAGAACATCCTAATAGCTTCCACACGAGCTACTAGTGCAAAGGTTTCCTCAAAGTCAATTCCTTCAATTTGTGAATAGCCTTTACAAACAAGCCTTGCCTTATTTCTGATGATTTGTCCATCTTCATTCATTTTGTTTTTGAACACCCACTTGGTTACAATTATATTTTTATCCTTTGGACGAGGTACCAACTCCCATGTCTCATTCTTCTCGGTTTGAGACATTTCTTCTTCCATGGCCTTTACCCAACGAGGATCCTTACTTGCCTAAGTAAATGTTTCTGGTTCTATCATGGATAGAAGAGCAACATCATTTTTCTTTGGTGTACTTGTCATCCTTCTTCGGGTTTGCATCCCTTCATCTATATTGCCAATAATCTGCTCCTCTGGGTGATGTTTTTGGAGAAACTACATCTTTGAAGGGGTTTGAGATGGTTCTTTTTCTTTGAGTTTTTCTTGATCTTTTTCTTCTTTTTCGGGTTCTTTTTCAATGAGAGGGTCAACTTCATGTTCTTCAATTTCTTTTTCTGGAAGGTTTTCATCAATCTTCACATCAATGCTTTCCACTATTTTTCGTAGTCGATTATTGTAGCACTTGTAGGCTTTGCTCCTTGTAGAATATCCAAGGAATATCCCTTCGTCAACCCGAGAATCAAATTTTCCTCGTGAGCCATCATTGATTTTTATGAAGCACTTGCTTCCAAAAATCTTGAAGTATTTTACTAAAGGAGGTCTTCCTTTCCATAATTCATAAGGAGTCTTCTCATTATTTGGTCTTAGTTGAGTTCGATTCAAGGTATAGACAGTTGTCCCGACTGCTTCTCTCCAGAATTTTGGCTGCAAGTGAGCTGCTATTAACATTGTTCTTACCATTTCTTTGTTTCTCGTGGCTTCCAATGACCTCTTCCTCTTACGCTTTGACTTCATGATGGCTTCCGATAAACTGCTTCCGATGAACTCGTCTGATAGCTCTTCTTTGATTGCTCCTGTTCTTGGCTTCTAATGTCTTTCCAATGGCTTCCCTAATGGCTTTGCTCCTTGGCTTCTTGCTCCTGTTTCTTCACGGATCTGCTCTATTTCTCCTTGGCTTCATATCATCATTTAGTATCCTAGAATATTGCCATATTGACATTAATGACAATCTAGATCAACAAAAACTCAATGCTTCCAAAGCCCTCTACTGCATACTTAGTGTTGTCTCCAAGCTCCACATGTAGGTCTCTAAGCTCTTTGGCCATGTTGGTGAAAATATCTTGAAATCTTGTCATGTGATGAGATGCTCCATTGTCCACAAACCACACGCCTCTCATAATCGTGCCAGAAAGGCATGACACTAAGGCAAAGTTATTCTCGGACTTCTTAGCCAACTCATCCATCTATGTTGTGGCTAACATAAATCTGTATCCCTTGCCCTTCTTCCTGTTTGGACATTGTCCGACAAAGTGATCGAACTTACAACATGCAAAGCATTTTACTCTATTCATGCCCTTCTCCTTTTTACTTTACGAAGATCCTCCACCCTGGCTCTACTTGGCCTACCCATTACCCTTCTTTGCTTGCATAGAAAGAGCAAGTTCCTCATCCCCATCACAATCCCTTATCTATTCATACGAAGGTTGTTTAGCTTCTCTTTCAACGCCATTTCCATGTTCTCATTTGTACTTTTATAAACATTGGTTAAGGTTGCCCACATCTTACATGTTGTGTCCTTCCGTGTCATGTGAGGAATTACACCATCCAAGATAATACCCATCGCTTTCACATCCTTCAAATTGTGCTTGGTCACTTGGGTAAGGTCTGAAGGAACCTTAATCTTTGCGTTTGCAAAATCCCACAAACCATTAATTTTCGGAACAGTAGTGATATGCTTCTTCCATGGACTAAAATTAGCGGCCCCATCCAACTAGTCTTCATATCTCAAGCTCATTGATGACATCTCACAAATCGAACTTGACCACAAAACCCTAGTTGCAAAATAAACAATTATATTGTTGTAAAAAGGAACAACTTACTATTGTAAAACCTTTGTGATCTGAGATGTCCCCTTGAGAGTTTCTATAGCTCTAATACCATGTTAAATTTCCAATACTAGTCCAAATTTATTTATACCTCAACATTTTTTATTACCCAAAAATCACTAAACAAAATTATGGACTGTTGGGAAAATAAAATCATTGGTATTTAACTTCTGAAATAAAATATTTGCAGCAGAAAAATAAAATCAGAGAGACCAATCACATCACAACAGTAAGTATACACCCATAGTAATTTTCCTTCATTAAAATCCTCATGAAAATCTGGGCCTAGGCCCACAGAGAAAAATATACAGAAAATGCATTATTGGACCTATAACTCGGCCCCACTAGGAAAATCAACCCAAGGAATTTGGCCTACCAAAAAATCAACCACCTGAAGAATTCAACCTTGTAAACTCAACTCTCGAAACCAACAAATCGACCTTATCTTTTCCTCCTCGCATAACCATTGCACACTCAAAGAAATTGGCCCATTATAAATCAACCTCTCCACAACTCAACCTCCTTTGCGCTTCAACTACTCGACCTCTTGATTTCCTGAACTCAACCTCCTAGAAATACTCCTGAAATTTCCCTCTGCACTCTTCCTCCCTTCTCTTGTGCATCTTCACCTCTCACTTAGGCTTATTTTATAACTTCATTAAGCCAAATCCCTAACCCTAGTCTCCTATGTGATTGACGGTCGAGATTAGATCTCGCCTAACTTGAGATCAACAGTTGAGATCATATCTAAGTCACTTAAACAATTTTATTATTTACCATTAGTTCTTTAGCTTAATAGTCCACAATTATTAATTGACTTTAATTATTGCACTTTTCCTAAGTTAAACTTAGTAAAGAAGTCATAAATCACTTACACCACCAAGCAAGCACCTAAAGAGGCAATCAACCATCTCCTACATGCTAAGACACCAAGCTCATGTAGAAGACCTTCCGAAGCAAACAAAAACTTCAACACTTGTCATGTTTTGTCTCCAATGATTGCAAGTTCTTAGCAATAACAACCAAGTCAACTCTTCTTTGTGATTCAAGCTCAATGAGGACGACTAACAAGAGCAAGAGCAGCAAGACATGCACTGCAATTTTTATTATGTTAAATACTTTATTTATTCAATTTTGTTATGTATTTTGTTATAAAGTTCAACCCCCTCCTGCTTTGTTCATTAATTGGCCTTTAACGATTGTAAGCAATCAACCCTTTCTCTCAAATTTTCAGTCAACCAACAACTCACTATTTGTAGGAATATTTGAATCAAAGGACCAACTGCATTTTGAATGGCATACAAGTATTGAGGAAAGAAATGTACTCATGGAAAAAAATTTATAAGGGTTTGTTTCATAATTATTTCGAATGAGAATTGCTTTAACAAAGTAAGAGAAACCCATAAAATTAGTTGTGTGCTATACGTGGATTTTTCTAGGAAACAAATCGCATGTAAAATGTTATAATTTGTTAACTTTGTATTTATTTGATACTTTTATTGTTAATTTTAGGTATGTTCTATGCTAGAGCAATTTATATAAATTTTCACAGATAGCAATCACATCAGCATTAAGATAAACTGCAGATAGAACATAAATATAAATCGCAGAAGACAAGCCAAGACAAGAGGACACAAGATATGGCGCAAGCCAGGGACAAACCCCACAATGTGTGAGGAAACCCTTTGATCAAATCTTCTTTTATCTTCAAAGTTCAGCAGAGAGAGAGAGAGAGTACATTTACAACAGAAGTCAATACTTTGACTTTTCTAAATCTAATATAGATCATTTCGTATCATGATGAGATCAATTGAAGACATTCTGCTTCAACTGATACCTGTCATCGTGCTGCATCTAGTCCTCTAGTTGCACCCATCTGCTCCTATCATCATGCTGCCCCTGACATGCCCATCATGCTGCATCTTTCATGGTCTCATTCATCATCATGCTGCCTTTCATTATATAGCTGTGGCTTATCAAACAGTCTTTAAGGCATATGAAAAATACCTTCTTCTATCACAGCAAACTAGCTGTCCCAACACATACAAGATACACTTCAGAATGTATGCATTAGCTCACTGTTGGAGGGTAATTTGGATGCAGCAATTCTGGACTGGTTAGGGCACCCAATCATAGTCCCTAACAACCCTTAAACAAACCCAGAATTGCTTCTTCTTACTGTGGCTGTCCACCAATAGGGTGCTGCCCTCCACGCTACTCTTTACTGTCACCTACAGCAAACATGTAATGCTGTGATAAGACATTTCCTTGCTGCGTTATAGGGCTGACGTTGCTGTGAATGAGAGTCTTTATGTAGCTATAAATAAGGACTTCATTAACAGTGGATGAGAGCTCTTTTAGGGCTGCGTTTAAGGGTTACTTCAGGCAGTGTATAAGGGCCTTCATTTACAGCATATAAAGGCTTCTTCTGGACTGCGTATAAGTGCCTTTAGAACAGCAGATTAGGACCTTTCCTAACTGTGGATTAGGGCCTTCATTTAGGTCTCGGTTGGGCCTCCTTCATACAGTGAAGTAGCCTCCCCTTGACTACTGCTTACTGTGATATGGAAGCCTTCCTCTTGCCTGCGGTTATGGCTCTTTTAGGGCTTCCTTTGACAGCGTTGAAGCTCCCTTAGACAGCGTATAGAAAGCCTCTCCTTGCTGCGTAGAAGAGCCACTCTTGACTGTGGCTGGAACCTCCTTCATTGACTGTGGTTAAGGCAAATTATGACTGTGGATATAGGGCCTCTTAGATCAGCAGATTAGGGCTCTTTTTAGGCTGCATATAGAAGCTCCCTTTGACTGCATCTAGGGCTAGAGCTCCCCTCTATAACTGCGGCCAGTTCCTTCTTTTCTCTGCGGCTAGGGCATCATCTACTTTGCCCAGCGTACACTTAGTGTCTCTCTCCTTCACCAAAAACCCAAATACGTGGAGAGGAGGAGATCACACCAAGAATGTGTGTTCAAATGACTTCAAATCCTCACCAATTTATACTAAAACATAGAGGTTGAATGGACTTGACTATTGGGCTTCTGAGCCTACTCAAGTTGCTGGTCGACTTGATAATAATTCCATAATCAAAACAAATTCATATCTCCATAAATACTTATCGGAATCGGATGATCTTTGGATCAATCCTACACCTCTCGACGAGAGGGATCCAATAAAAATATCAGTTGTCATAAATAAGCTGATCCACATGGAGTTTGGCCCTAGTTGCCAATTTAACACTCCCTCTCAACTAGGGAGAACTCCATCCGAAGATCCATAAGTCCGACTGTACTATCTTGGCCATCAGTGCCCTGCACTGCTCTGCCCAACTCTGCTCAGCTCTACTGGCTTTGCTCTGCTCTGCTCGGCTCTGCTAGCTCTGCACTGCTCAGCTCTGCTCTGCTGGCTCTGTTAGCTCTGCTCTGCTCAACTCTGCTCTGCTGAACTATGAAGAAGAAGAATTGGTCGAGAATGTCTCATACCATTCTCCACTGACCCGAAGTCAGTCTCAGAGTGCGTACCACTAGTCCCAGACTAGTCTCAACCAACCCGAAGTCAACGTCATAGTATGTACGACTCTCATTGGTCCCAGACCAGTACCGCAGGCTCAGAGAGTGTACTACTGGTCCCAGACCAGTCTCAACCGACCCGAAGTCAGCATCATAGTATGTATGACTCTCACTGGTCCCAGACCAGTCCTGCACTGACACGAAGTCAGTCTCGGAGTATGTACCATTGGTCCCAAACCAGTCTTAGCCGAC
>APFE030485978.1:38546-50422 GCA_000404065.3 Pinus taeda
GCACTACTAGGGGACGGTGAACCACTCACCCTATGGTCGCTCATCACTCCAAAAAGTACCCTAAACCCCTCGAAGCTCCCAGAGCTCAATATCCATCTCATATGAGACCCTCATAAGAGGGTCTCTCCACAACTCCAAGTTGTTCACGGAAGGTTAAGAATTTGACCTTCCCTTGGGGCTTCGTAACAATATTTGTGACCTGATCATCAGTCCCAATATGATGGAGTCTTATTGCTCCCCGTTGTACCATATCCCAAATAAAGTGGTACTTGATATTAATATGCTTGGAGCGGTCATGAAACACGAGATTCTCAGAAAGACGAATCCTACTTTGGTTGTCGCAATAGATCACGGTGGTATCCAACACATGTCCAAACAACTCACTAAAGATCTTCCTCCACCAAACAACTTCATAGGAGGCCATACTAGTAGTAATGTATTCAGCCTCAGCGGTGCTCAAAACAACCAACTTCTGCTTCTTGTTCATCCAGGATATCGAAGCAGAACCTAGAGAGAAGCAACATCCATATGTGCTTTTACGATCCACCACACTGCGAATCCAGTCTGCATGAGAGTAGCCATGGAGCCTCACATTCCCGACAATGTATCTCAGTCCATAAGTGATTGTGCCCTGGAGATATCTCAAGAGATTCTTGGCAAAAGTCCAATGTATGTGATGAGGATCGATCATACACTGGCTCAATGTATTCACTGCAAAACATACGCCCGGACGGGAGTTCACCAAGAACATTAGGGCTCCCACGAGTTGACGATACTTAGAAGGATTTCCTAAATCGGGCCCAACAACACTTTCGCATAACTTCTTGAAGTTAAGTTCCATCGAAGTAGTCACAAACTTGCAGTGCACCATCCCAAATCTTTTAAGTAGCTTCACAATGTATTTTCCTTGAGAAAGGAAATCTCACTTAGCTTTTGCCAAACCTCCAATCCTAGGAAGTAATGCATCAGTCCTAGGTCCTTCATCTCGAATTCGGAAGCCAACTCCTTCTTACATTGATGAATAAGAGGGTATGCACCTGTCAGAAAGAGATTGTCCACATAAAGTACCAAGATGAGAGTTCTATCATTCTCAATCCCAGCTTCACTTCTTGTAAATCCCAACTTCATCAGATAGTTGTCGATCCTCTCATACCAAGCTTGGGGAGCTTGCTTCAACCAATATAGGGCTTTCTTCAACCTACATACATGTGTCTGACGATCTTGAACTTCGAACCCTTCGAGTTGTTCTACATAGACTTCCTCCTTAATTGAACCATGTAAGAAGACAATCTTGACATCCATCTGATGTAGATTCCATCCTTGCGAGGCAGCGAGGGCTATAATTGAACGGATGGTCGTATATCGGGCAACAAGTGCAAATATCTCATCGTAGTCCACACCTTCCTTTTGAGAGAAGCTTTGAGCAACAAATCTAGCCTTGAACTTTTCAGCACTTCCATCAGCTCCATGCTTGATCTTGTAGAGCCATTTCGAGGTGACAATGGATTTGTCCTTGGGTCTAGGGACCACATCCCAGACATCATTCTTCACAACCGACTCATACTCTTCATTCATAGTATCCTTCCAAACTTGGTGCTTTATAGCTTCTTCGAATGTGCAAGGCTCAGATTGAACAATGGTGCTCTTTGCAGTTAAGTACCCTTGGTACCTATTCGGCTTCTTACTTTCACGAAATGTCCCCCTCGGTGCAACATGTCTCTTGACATCTTCGAGAGTTTCCCTAAGCCATGAGGGTCTCCTTTTTGAGGAGGAGGGCTCATGATGGGGTGGATCAATGGGATCCGTTGGTCTTTCAGCATCAGGCATTGGCTCATCTTGCGGTTCTCCTTGCTTTCCTGAATTTGTTTCTTTGTTCTTCCTTGGAATAAGAAGGTTACTAATCTTTCCAAGGGCAATATCTTCATCGAAGGTGACATCATGACTTATCTCCACTTCGCTTTGACCAGGCACATAGATTCTATATGCCATAGAAGTTTCACTGTAGCCCACAAATGTTCATTTCTTCCCAGAAGCATCCATTTTGCGTCTCTTTTCTATCAACACATGAAAATATATGGGGCTACCAAAAATTCTAAAGTGAGAAACATCAGGTTTCTTACCGGTGAAAACTTCTTCGAGAGTTTTGGAGTCCAACACTTGATGAGGGCATCTATTTTGAACATACAGGGCAACGTTTACAGCTTCGGCCCATAAGAACTTCGAAAGGCTTTGATCATGAAGCATGGCACGAGTGGCTTCTACTATAGAACGATTCTTCCTTTCAGCAACACCATTTTTCTCGAGATTATATGCAATAGTAGTCTTTCTCTTAATGATAGCTTCTCTACAATAGTTATTGAACTCATTTGACTCATATTCGACTCCATTATCAATCCTCAATATTATGATCTTCTTCCTTGTTTGATTTTCAACCAAAGCTTTGAAAGAATAGAACCATGAGAATATTTCATCCTTCTTCTTCAAGAAATATATCCAAGTCTTGCGAGAAAAATCATCCATAAAGATAGCATAATATAAATATCCTCCCAAAGAGTTCACGGGCATCATACCAGATAGATCATAATGAACCAATTGCAATATGTCAGTAATCTTGCTATCACTGGAGGGGAATGGACTTCCTCCAACTTGATATAGGCTATCAACCTTGAATTCAATTGTAAATGCATATTTGAAATTTTTATTCCACACACGTACCTTCCCATCAATGAATGCTACCTTGATTCCTTTGTCCTCCTTCGCCGAGATAGATACCATGTTCATCTTTAGATCGAGTACATATAGTACTTCTTGTAGATGAATGGTGTTACCTTGATTCAATTGAAGAGTAACATTCTCAACTCCCTTCATGGGATAGGTGGCATTGTCTCCAAGGATAATTTCCAAATTTGTATCCTTTTCAATCAGATTTGAAACAACTTCCTTATACCCAGTGAAGTGCCTTGAGGCACCACTATCAATCAACCAATTTCCCAAGGCGTCCACAGGAGATGCAGTGTAAAGGGTAGATATAAGATAAAATTATTTTTGCTTGTTATCAACAACATTAGATTCATCATACTTGGAGTTTCTTGATCTCTTGGGAGGGTGACCATTTCCATGTTGAGTAGTCATAGCATTCTTTTTTCCTCTGTTGTTGAATTTGCCATTCCTTTGATTGTTGTTGCCCTTGAAATTGTTGTTGTTGTGGTTGTCATCATCATGAGGTGTATCCCTTCTATTAGGACACTCCCTAGCATAGTGGCCAAACTTGTTGCAAATGAAGCAACTTCTCTTCCATTCTTGAAAACCGGTCTTCCTTGACATTGCTTCTTTGAACCCGCATTGTTCTTCTTTTTAGCATGAGTGGAGAATGCAATAGGATCATTCCTATTTGAAGGCATATTTAGTTCCATCATCCTTGTTTCTTCTTGAGAACATCTGGTATGCAGTTCTTCAAAACCTGGAATCCTCTTGTTGTTAAGAATAGTAGTGCTGAACATGTGCCATTCACGAGGGAGTCCTCCAAGGGAAATGGGAGTAAGCTCCCTATCAACAATAGCTTCTCCAATCAAAAGAAGATCATTTTTAATTTCAGTAATCCTCATGAAATAGGATTGAATGTCTTCACCTCCTCCCTTCTTTATGTCCTTCAACTTGTTTTTGAGAAAGAGAACTTGGTTTGCATTGCTAGCTTTTAACATGCCATCCAACCTGTCATATATCTCCTTTGATGTGTTCAAATCGGAGACATAAGCAACTAAATGCTTATGAATAGAATCCATGATGATCTTCTTTGCTTTGACCTCACCCTTCTTGTACTTTGTCTTAGCAGTAGCCGATGCATTAGAAGGAGGTTCCGAAATCTTTCCCTGCACATGGTCCATAACATCTTGCTCTTCTAAAGTCAAATCAAGAGACATCTTGCATGCATGATAATCAGACTTATCATGAAGTTTGTCATCAGATTTGAAGTAGGATGTGGAGGCCATTGACTCTTGTCTAACAAATCTCAGTGATTGCTCTTCTTAGTGATTTCTCTTTTCACTCTTGCTTGGGCTTCGTCTTCACCTCAGCTCCAATACCATGTTAATTTTAGATAAGAATGGTATGTTCTAAGCTTAAGAGCAATTTTACTTCAATTTTATTATAGCCCAATATCAATTTCCAGATTAGCAATCACATCAACATGATAGTAAAATGCAGATAGAACATAAACAATCACAGTAGAACAGAAGGCAAGACAAGAGGACACAAGATATGGTGCCAGCCAGGGACAAACCTCAATGTGGGGAAACCCTTTGATCAATCCCTCTTATTATTCTTCAAAAGTTCAGCGGAGAGAAAGAGTACAATATGAAATATTCGCTTGCCGAATCAAATTGAAATCTGACAAGTCAAACAACAACCACAAAAAGCCCTAGCTAGAACGTTAAAGCTGGTCAACAAGGCAGATTTTGACCTCCAAAACAACTCGGCCAAACTCGGTCAACTAGGCCTCCAACAGCAAATCAAATCAGCACAAAAACAATCTGAAAATATTCAATCAAACCTGGTCAACGAAAGTCAACTCTGCAGTCAAACCCTTCTGCAGTCAATGCTACTGAAAAAGTACGGTCTGCCTCAATTTCTGTGCCCATAAATGTGGCCTGCCCAAACAGAGATATCCCTCACAAAAAACGCAGTCAAACAGGTCAACATTGCTGGTCAACATTGTTCAAAACCCTTCCTGCAACTTCGGTCAATGCAGGAACATAAAAGAATTGTGCTTCGTACGTGTGGAGAGCTGCCTCAGAAATCCGTACCCAATCATGAAAGGAGAGAGAGATATGTGAGTGAAGTGAAGTGTCTAAATGAGGAGGAGGCTCCTTCTATTTATATGCAACGTTGTGGGCTAGAGGGTCTAAATGAGATGGCTGGCCGACTTTGACAATTAGCCCATAATAGAAATAAATTCATAATATCATTTGTACATGTCAAAATGAGATGGTCTTTAGATCAATCCTACACCTCTTGGAAAGAGGAATCCAATAAAAATATCAGCTGCCTCATATTGGCTGTTCAAGGTGGAGTTTGGCCCTAGTTGCCAAATTTAACAGGGCTCTAATGTCCTCCTTTTCATGAGCCGCCTTCAGTGTTGCATCTATCAATGTTGGAACAACGTTCTCTGCAATATCCTAGAGGACATGCTCCTTCAAAAGCAAGGTTACCCTTGCCTTCTAGGATAGAAAGTTAGACACTCCATCAATCCTGTCTTCAAACTAGAGACTTGTGTTACCATTTCTAGATCTAATAAAAATATGTCACCTACCTATTCCTTCAAGCACCCACAAGAGTAAATATATTGTTGGTTTATAGATCTGCTAAGATCTCCTTGTAAATCTAATAAATCTGTTGGAAACTATTGTGGATTTGTGCTTGGTCCAGTAAACACCCACAAAAAAAGAAGAAGAAGAAAAAAAAATATTGTTGCCAAACTACTTGACTAGTATGGTCTCCCTCTCTCCCTCCAAAGTGTGCACCTTCCACCAATCTCATTATTGGTTGATCTATTGTGCAAACTTGAAATTGGTCTCCCTCTCAAAGTGAAAGCTCTGAGACCATGTTAAATTTTCTTAACCTCAACAAACAGGCAAAATATTTCCTAGTAATTTCTCGTTGTAAATTAAATTAAACTGAAGATTACTGAATAAACTGCACGGTTAGGATTTTAACAGTAAATAAAATAAAAAAAATCAATAGAAGCAAAATGATTCAATTTCACACATGCACACAAAAAGTTTTGCCCTTCAAATCTGTTGTTCATTCATTAATTCTCAGCATACAAAGGTTCCCTTACTAGGAAAATGTCCCTGAGAGCAATACTAGAAAATTACAACAATTTCAAAACCAGCTTATTAGCCCCTAAAGAAACCCCAATCTGCACTTTGCTTACCATACAACTCTTGTATGGCCTGTCCCACCTTACGGCTATGCTACTGAAAACTCCATGTGGCACGTGCAACCCATCACTGTACCAGTGTTGTTGTACCTATGCCATATGTTCTGTGTACAGCCCATTTTGTGATGTACCTATACATACGGCCTTTCCAACTGCCTGCTATTGCTGCAGCCCTGCAATTTTGGAGCCCAGAAAATCAGTATGACCTTCTTTTGTGCTATTCAGCCTCCACATAACTTTCTAGATTTGCATTTCTCGTTGCTACTATTTCCTTTCTCCCTTAGCCTGAACATTGGATCAAGATACTTTATCACCTTTGTTGTGTTCTCCTTGAATCATTGTCCTTCATGACTCAATCATTCAATGCCTCTTATGTGTCTTTCTCCTTCACCTAGCCTTGCTTTTATAATTTGAGTTATTGAGCAAATCCATAACGCTAATCTCTAAAGTGATTGATGGTTGTGATTAGATCTTGCCTCACTTTTCTTATAAAACATTTTACTTTAATAAACCATTTAATTAATGCAATTTGCTAAGGTTAAAGGTCTTGGATGAATTCTACACATCTAGACACTTAGACCTATGTGAAAATTCCTGTCTGATCCTACAATCATCAACAATCACACCATGTGATTTATAGTATTTGGAAAAATCACCAGGATCAGTTCTAAGGACCCTTACTTTTCTACTTGATCAACCTTCTACTGCAGTTTCAAACTCCTTGAAGCATGGATCTCATTTGTTTTTAATAAATAGATCCAACATTCTCCAAAAAATCATCAAAAACGGTTAAGAAATACCTAGCTCCAGTAAGTGCTTGCATTCACATCAGTGCACACATGATTGTATTCACATCAGTGCACATGTGATTGTGAACATGATCCAACATTCCCAATTCTCTCCTTGTTACCCCTTTGGACACTGGTCTCTGTGTTGCTTACTTGCACGACATCCTTCACAAACCACACAATCTTACTTTATTTATGGCAACCCTCTAACCATTTGTTTCTAATACAAAAGGTAGAGATACTTAAGCTTAAGGTGGCCATAACTTCAATGTTATAATGTATCAGAGTCATTTTGTTCAACAACCTCAGTGCCTCTTGAATGACTAGAATTGCAACCAAATTATAAACCATCCACTGCTACTTTTGCCACAACTTCATTGTTAGTCTTGTCTGAGGTTTCACATTCCTTGTCATCAAAAGTTACCTAAAAAAATATTGTTTATCAATACTCTGAACAGAAATTAAATTATTTTTAACACCTGGGGCATACCAAACATTTTTTATACTCCTGATCTGGTGATCTAACGTTCACAACGCACTGCTACCTTTGCCTTTTACTTGGTAAGTAGCTTCAATGACAATTGACAATGTATTTAAATCATCATCCATGTCCACCAACTCTTTACACCTAGTGATATGTTAGGTTACACCCAAATCCAGCCACAAAATATCATTATTGACATGAGATGTACTTATTTGTGCAAAAGACAAATAAGTAGTCATTTTCATGCTAAGCTCCCAACTGCCCACTAACTAAGTTCGATGTCTGAGGTTTATTCTTTGGACCACCATGCTTTTGACCCTTGTAATTTGAACTTTGACGATTATGCGAACAATCATTTTTAAAATGCCCAAATTTTACACAAACAAATTAAATTTTTGAATCTGAATCAGAGTTACCTTTGGCCTCTTCTATTTCATATTCTACTCCAGGTTTCCCTTGACCACAAAAACTCTATCGAATTTGCTTTCCTCTTTGCACATGTCAAAGTCTTAATGCATTAACAATCCAAAAAGCTCTTTAAGCATCAATTGTGCTAATTTCCCAGATAATTTCCATAAGGCTTCAAAAGGTCTTTCAGAAGAAGATAAGGCTAATGGTGTAAGAGTTACCAACTCCTTGTCTTTATATACTCCATCACCAATTCATCATTCACCACTTTAATATTGTTCGCTAATTTTTCTACTTTAGTTTCCTCCATTTTCGTGGCATAGAGTAAATCTTTCAATACATTTTATACTGGAACCAAATGACAATTTAAAAAATATTTTCAACTTTTTTGCACACAAGTTTTGTTTCTTTCATATTTTCACATAAATTTTGTATCGTTTACATTTTGTTGATGTTTTACCAAAAAATCAATGAGTGACCAGATATCAAAGTTCTGTTTCAGGTACTCAAATCTGTTTTTTCTTGGAATGCACTCAAGGATGTAAGTACAGAATGTAATTTTGAATAATTTTAGAAACGAATGACAATTAGTGTGTTTTTTCTTGAATGCAATCAAGTATGTATTTACAGAATGCAATTTTGAATCATTTTAGAAATGGATGAAAATTAGGGTTTTTTCTGAAAGAAAAAGACAATCAAAGTTCTGTTTCTGGCATCATGATATGTTGTGGGTTTGGCTTCTGTGTAATTCGCTTATTCTTCACTAAGGCTATCCAGGAAAGATTGTTCTTCATTAATACAATCCAAGACGCGTGGTTTTTAGTATTCAATTGCCGAGATTGAGAGTAAACTTAAAATATTGTCTTGACCTCTTTTTTTTTGAAAATTATGAGTTACGGGTAGTCTCTGTATTTGCTTAATTCTCAATTTCTGTTGTTTTGAATTCTGAACAAATCCTATTATGTGATCACGCTACTGCCCTCTACCCTCTATTTGATCGTTGTTCACTGCACTTTCAAACATTGCTTTAATTTAACAATATGATATGAAATTCACACCAATCCTACTCTACCTCGCTATTAGAGTCTTCTAGATCCAAGACTGAATTGATGCGTTGTTTGACACCTCCTCAACAGTCTTAAGGATACTGGTTGGCCTCCCAAAGGGCAACTGAGGGGAGACCAAATGTCTTGTTGTTCTACTATCTAAAATAATTTAGAACTCATCTTGTCGCTTATTTCTTCGATCAATTGGATCAACATGAAAATATAGTATGATGTGAACATTCGAATTATCCCCAACTGAGGCGGGGTATGTAGGATCTGAGATCCGTGTCTGATAATCTCCTTGATGAAGAGGGCTAGGCATCATTGGTTAAGATGCTGGAAAAAGGTAGAGAGGGATCATCCTAAATCTCTATAGAGGCAATGGCAGTGCTCTCTGATTGATCTCGTAATATAGGGGGCACCTAAAAATGAGGTGTTTCTCCATCTCTAGTTCTTGAAGGTGACACACCTGGCAGATCCTATCAGATTTTGGTATATGGTGGTTAGTCTCTGCTAAGAGTTGATGAGAACGAACCTGAAGTTGGCCCAAAGGGTCTTGAGTGAGTGCATCTAATGTTTGTGCATGTATAGAGGGCTTGTAGTCATGTTTAGAAATGAGCAAGTGCTCATTTGTGTAAAGGTTTCTAGTCTTGACATAGCAATAATGATATGGGTTACAGTGGGAAATTTATACAATTTTAAGGGTAAGCCTGTTCAGGCCTTCATACTTGACAATGACAACATGTGTGAGCTATGGCATAGGAGGATGGGGCACTTGCATTATATAGCATTGCCAATCTTGAGGGAGATTGTCATTGGTCTCCTAGATTTTAGTTTTAAGCGGTAGGGCGTGTGCAAATGGTGTGCACTTGGCAAGAATGCTAAGGTTGCTTTCCCAAGTGGTGATAGTAGGTTCAAGGGGATCCTTCTCATTCATATAAATGTGTGCAGACCAATGTCAGTAGCATTAGTGTAGGGAGTACTATATTATGTGATGTTCATTGATGAATTTTCTAGGAAAACTTGGATCTTCTTTACGAAGACCAAGGATAAGGTCTTTAGTTTGTTATGGGAGTTCAAGGTCTAGGTGGATAACCAAACAAAGAAAAGGATCAAGGTCTTGAGGTTAGATAATGGGGGTGAGTATACCTCCAATATCTTCAAGGATTTCTGCAAGGATGCGAGGATCAAGAGGGAGTTGTCAGTCTCATACAAACCTCATTAGAATGGGGTTGCAAAGCGAAAGATTAAGACCATCATTGGTTCTGCCAAGGGTGTGATACATGACCAAGATTTGCATTTATTGTTTTGGGCGAAGGCATGTAACACGATAGTATATGTGCAGAAAAACAATCCTCACTGGATATTGGGATCAAATGCAAATCCTAGGTAATTTTGATGGAGGACTACTATCCTCTAGTGGCAGTGTAACCAAACAAAAGTGCTGGTCATTAATGGGTTGCCTTTCAAGGATCGCTTTGCCCATGAAAACAAACTGCTTAATAGCTTATTATACCCAATTTATTCGGGTCACTCATAATGCTTTTGGAGTTTAATGGAAGTAGTTTCAAAAATATAAAATGGCACAAAAGGAAAGTCCTCAATACCATCAATCTTAAACCAAGTTAATTTCCCATCTTATGTTGCTGAATAATTCAATAGCATGTTTCAATCAATCAAAATGAGATCCCTTGTAACTAGCACATACCTACCTAAACCAACAACATCTAATGTACACCTTGAAGCTGCATATCTTAAGTGCCAATGTTTGATATGTCTAGCTATTTGTGTCAACTCAAGATATGTATATTTGTGTCAACTCAAGATATGAAACCCTTTTAACCAGAATTTGAACAAGGTTTATATGCATATATGCATATATTCAACCCCCCCCCGATGTCTTGTCAAGATTCAATACGCCAATCTAAGTTCAATGGATTGTCACCCTGACTTTCACCATTCAATCCACCATATAGATTCAATGCATCATTGATGCGACTCCCACCTTGGTTGTAGAATGTACCTCAATATTACCCCAACTCCCACCTTGGTTGTAGAATGTACTTCAATCCTCTGGGTGCAATATAGATAATAAAAGACCCTTCTACACATTACACGTGTAGGAAAGTAAGTAGTAATGTGCTCATTGGCCCTTTAATTCATTTAATATGTTCCATTTTTATTATACAAAAACATTTTATATTTTTATGGGAATCTTCGAACCCCATTTTTGTGAGGAGACAAAGTACATTTCCCTAGCTCTTGTCCTCCATTAGGTTTGAACATGGGTTTAATTCATGAGAACCCAAAATCTACTATAATTGTTCGATGCCCTTCATTAGATTAGAGTTTTAAACAGTGGATTTGCCTAAAATCTTCATATCTGGTGTGTGTAGAATTCCGTTCAACAATTTTAGCAACATGGTTCTGAACAACACGTGAATTTTTTAACTAGGCCTTGTTCAACATGGTCATTACCTTAATCCAAGGTAAGAAACATGGTGCCAAATGTGGATGCAGAACTTGGGTGCCTGATAAACACAAAGTTTTGCTTAAACTGTCAATTTGCTATTGGATAAATGCAAGTCTTGTTCCCAAAGCCAAAGAATTTCCCATTTGGTGACTCCTAAATCCAATTCTTGCACAAGAGCTTCTAATCTAAAGGAGCCATTCCTCCTAGAAAGAAGACAAATTCAAAGATCATTGCTGCTTCTATCTCTCCAATACTGAGATCTCCTTTTGGTAACCCTTCTACCTTTAGCCACATGATCCAGATTTATACAGGAACACAATAAAGTATAGAAATAACCATAAATACAGAGATGCAGTGGAAATAATACCAGTGTTCCACGGGGACGCGTCCCCCAGGGTCGGGTGCGCGCACCCCTCGCACCCCACGCACCCGGGACGGGGAGTCTCTTGGGGGTGCGTTTCCCCACACACCCTTTTTGGGGAGTCTCGGGGAGACGAAAGGGGGTGCGTTTCCCCAGTGTGGGAGTCTAGACTCCCCAAAAAGGGTGCTTTTGGGCATCCCCCTTTAGTGTGGGAGTCTAGACTCCCCAAAAAGGGTGCACCTAGGCGCCCCCCTTTAAATTTGTCTAATAAGACTTAAAAATTAAAAATCAAAAATCAAAAATTCAAAAATTAAAACCATTAAATTCTTTTTTTTTTTTAACTAAAATTAAAACTAAATAACTAAAACTTAAAAGTCT
>APFE030485980.1:0-11218 GCA_000404065.3 Pinus taeda
GCCCTAAGTATTGTAATGTAATGTAATGTCATGTCGGCCTACCCATGGTCTGTGGACCATGGGATTGTATAAATAGAGCAATGCTCTAAGTTGTAAAGGGAGCGAATGGGAGAGATAGAGGAATACGAATGGTTGGAGCATAGAGTAAGAATCTAAGTGTATTGGGTCATAGTAGTAGGAAGAGGCTCTATAGTTGAGTGCACAGAGGCCTAGTAGAGTCCACAGCTGAGTGTGCAGACCCCTGTAGTTGAGTGCAAAGGGTGGTGTCGAGTCCGTAATCTTGAACGAAGAATAATAAGAGAAGTTGATTCCAATTTCGATGCATCCGCTTGTGTATTTCCTTCTTTACATTTATATTGTTTGTTTATCATGCGCTCTTATATGATTTTTGGATATATTGTTAATTATCACTAGTCTTACATAGATAAGTTAAGTAATCGGGTAATAACAAGTTAAATAGTAAGGAACTTGGGTATAATACGGATTGTGCCTCGAGTAGGGTTATGTGGAAGCATCATCACAGGTTGCGAGGGACTAATAGGTGCACGTAGCAATGTGCGCACAGGGTCAAACCGTGGACCACCAGAAGCTCATCAGACATCCCCAAGGTGCAAAAACCTGCTTCTAGCACCCTCCCATGCTACTTCAGGTGAGACCTTAGTCTGTGCTTCGTGGACTATTGCCAAAAGGGCCAGTAGTAACGGGATTTTCTTGGATAAATCACCTCTGAACCTGGGTCAAGACCATACAAGCCAACAAAGGGTTTAGAATGCAGAGACAGGATTTGCAGCGGAGATGAGGGTTTAGAATGTCATGCTTCTTAGGGTTCTGAAATGGCATGATTGACAAAACTATTATTAAACCCACTTACAACATAAACCCACTTGTTAATTGACTTGTTGAAAACATATTTATATAAATTTAACATGGTTCATATATTTATAATGGTTCATGGTTTATATAAACAAGATTTATATAAAATTAACAAAGTTATATAGATTTATATAATGTTAATGTTTATAAGTTAATGTTCACTCTTTTTATATAAATCTAAAAATTATATAAATATGAACATTAACAAGGTTTATAAGGTTTAAATTGCGTTGGGTTTATAGATTTATATAAGGTTAACAAAGTTTAAACATAGATGGCACTTTTCATAAATTTTATGAAAAATTATGTTAACACACACACATATATATTTGTCGCACTTGTGACGCCAAATATAGCTAGTCTTATTTGTGACAAAAAGCTTTTATCATTTCAATTGCGATGCGTTAGAAATAATACGTCGCAATTATGATGCACGACACATATCCATCATAATTGCAACAAACATGGGCACCAAAACTAAAAAAATGACAATTTTCTTGACCTTTGTAATAGTATGGGCCATAGCTTCAGATTATGCCATCGTAATTTAGTGCTATATGTAATAGTGATTGAAAAGATAGAGGTCTAAGATCCACAAGGTTTTATGGTAGAGGCATCCCCATATAGCCAAAACATGTTGTGATAATAGATGTTGGTCATAAAACACCAGATTTATAGCTATGATACCAAATTATGGAAATCCAAGTGATATTTAACGATCTTTACTAGCCTTGAACACCCTTTACATCTAATTACAAAGTTGACTAGACATATAAACTAGTCTAGAAGCTTAATTAACATAAACCTTTCAATGAGCACGAAAGAAATTAAATAATAAAAAATAAACAATGGAAGACTAGACAGATTCACACAATACACAGAGATTTTACCCTTGTGTTGTCACTACGACAAGCACCCTCCAAAAATTTTCCCACATCCAAATATTGCAGCCTCCTTATGGTCATACCATTCTTAATTTCAAGCCATTAATGTCATGCTTAGTCATGTTGCTCAATTTTTCAAGTCTTCCTTTGAGAATTCTAAGTGTCAAAGCGACCTTCTTTTATAGTCCTACCTTGTCATGCCTCTATAGAAAACTTCTTCTATGAAATCCTAGAAGTCAATGTGTATACTTGGAAGTTAAGCATTGCACAATCCTTCATGGCAGTAGATGTGGAATGCCTAATGATAGTGACAATGTAATATCCAGAACTAGTGGTTGTGCAATCCTTAATTATAGTTCTTGCACAATCGTTGTGGATAATAGTTGTGAATTCCCTAATGCTTGTGCTTGCACAGTTCCTAAAGATAGAGATTGTGTAATCCTTATGGAAAAATATAGTGTGAGGGAATCCTCTATAGACAGTGAGAGTGTACATCTTCAAATCAGTTAATTCACTTTTCAATCCTAGTTTCCTGACATGCACTAAGCGCGCTCACCAATATTAGCTCTAATTGCATGTTTTATCTCCTTGTATAAAGAGTCCAGTCTAGAGTTCATTCTTATGTTCATCTTTTTCTTTTAAGCTCTATGCACTATTGGAGTATAGGGAGTATTCTATCACCCATCGTTGCAAATGCCCCATCCTTTGGGTAAGTTACTCAACTGTTGCTTTTGCTTTCACAAATGTTGCTTTTTATTTCCTTTTCTCTTACATGCTTGCTATATCTTTTACAAGTGTCTCTTTTGCCTACTTTCATTCTTGCATGTGTCTCTTTGTGTTTTATTTTTGTTTGCAATTGTCATTTTCACTCTTGCAGGTGTTGCTTTCACTTGTTTTCACACATCTTAAGAGCACCTTCTAGATCTAGCTAAAACACACTCTCTTACATTATTTGATGTTATTTATCATTAGGACATGTGTCGGGAACATTCTTATGGCATAGTACACCTTTTGGTTGCATTGTGACACTTGTGTCGTAAAGGTACATCTTAAGTGTCACACTTGGAGATAAATGTCATTTTACTGTTGTTTCATTGTATGCTTGTTGGTTTTGGATATTGTGTGTCTTCTTTTCCTGTTCTTGGATGTATATGTGTGTGTATCATGTTCGAGACTTGTTATATGCTCTTACTCTCTTGTCTCATTGATCTCACACTTAGTCAATTTTGGAGTTCATCCTTGTCCTCACATATTGCGCAACTCATAAGAACACTCAATGTTTTATTCAAAGTGATGAGTGCATTACACACTCCTGAGTCTTAGTGTTGGAATCCTTACTTCTCACACCTATCCACTATACCCATATTGAAGACAACCTCCTCCAACTGCGCATTGAGCAACCTCAAAATATAAACCCTCAATCTTGTTGCTTAGTCTTTCCCACTACACAATCCATTATCCCTCTTACCATGTATTATGCGTTGTGTAGTTGTAGTGAACAATTAGGGTCATATCAAGACTCCTGCGTTTCCCAAATGTGCAGTCTCTTAAGCCTCCTCTTCAATTACTGTGCATTATGAAATTATAGTACACAACCATGCTTCCCTTTTCTCCTTCACTTACTCAATTGCGCAATGCATTGTATTGCGTTTTGCACATTATGAATTTCTAGTGGATAGTAGTGTCATCCATCAATCCTTATAGAGCTCAACCATTTGATCCCTACTTCCTATTTGTTGAGCACTACGCATCCTCAGTGAGAAAGATGATCTCCCTTGTCTTCTGGACTTTCCCACTGTGAAGAACCTTAATGAGACTTCCCTTAATGTGCATTGCATAGTTCCAATGGAAACCATTGTCATCTCTTGGCCCCTACATTGCTCAATTTTACAATCCTAAGCCCATTTGTCTCATTCCTTGCACAATGTCCCATCACAATTAGCATGTTACATGAACAAACATAGATAAAATATATGATTATGGGACTGCTGTTTCCTTTTCATGAATCAACTTAATTTGCAGGTGATTTCATCCTATCATGGCAAGATGAAGCCCAATGAGGTTAGAAAGAAGAGGTTACAAGAAGCACACTCGTGGAGTCAAGACACAAATATGTTATCATGTAGGAGTAAAGGAATCTTGGACCACTCTAGATAAATGGAAACTCACATTGACTTAGAAGGTTCCAACACTCATTTAGACCCTTTGGAGGGTGAAGATGAAGCACATCCTACATTAATCATCAAGAGTTGAAGAAAAATCAGTGGAGAAAGGGACCTCACATCAATACATTGCCATCAGGTTTCATGTAATAGTCACCAGACTATGGTCAATCAAAGTGTCAACACAAGAGTGTTGTTTGGTCCCATGTATTTTTTCCAAATTATTTGTGGAATGCAATTATGTAATTTCAAAAATGATAAAATTTAAAATGCATGGAAGCCTAGGGGTCCCATATGGAATGTTAAAAGTCACTAAAAAATTCTAAAGTTATGGAGAAGCTCAAAGGTCACATAGGAATTCGAATAGTCACATAGGAGCTCAAGAGTCATAAGGGAAGGTCAAATTTACAAGGGAGGTGGATATTCACCTCATTTGTTATAAATACACCCTCATCGCTTAATAAAAGTACATTTTTTCACCTTGGCTTCTCTAGCTTGGCATAGGAGAGATAATCATTCTTTAAGGAGCAAGTGGTGACTTAACTTTCCACTATTGGAGCTAGTGTTGTATCATTGTAATGGTGTATCTTGGGACTTTCACTTAATAATTTAAAGCTCCTAGAGCTGACGTACTTTCATGCATATGTCATGAATGATTGTAATATTATTCTTTTACTGTTTGCGGTGTATGTTTATGTTTTTAGATACTAATGAAAATGAACTATTTCATTGGATTTGGTATGCATCTTGTTGAATGTGCATTATTACTTGCTTTTATGATTATCGTTATCTTGTGATAAATTTGTAGGTTAATCAATGATTCTTTCTATGCTCTTGTGTATCTCTTTCAGGATAATACTATTATTTTTCTTTTAGAGTCTCACTCTTTCTTTCATATCCGTGAAAGTACCTTAAATACATTGTAATTGTATACTTCACAATGAAAAATTTCTTGTTTCAAAGGTTGTGTGCATAATCCCTTATTTTGATTATTGTAGCCAAGGAAAATCTCTAAGAATAATGGTGGCCAAGCCTGTTATCTAGATGGGTCTCCTATCCCAAATGGTGTGATGTATAATTGGAACTTCATACCAGGGATACCTCCTTTGTTGGTTCCAACACTGTCAACAATTGGTGCTAGAAGGATGACCACATGACAAGCTGAGCCCATCGAATATATTTTGAGTATTCATTTTGTAACACCTCCTCCCACATTTACCCACTTTGACAAGCTCTACAAGGAAAACATGAGCTGAGTGTCACTATGATATGGCATGACCTCCAAGTTCTAGTTATGAAAGTGGGGCCTACAAACTGAAACACATGCTAACATTCCTAAAAGTCTACAGACCACTCAGGAGCCTAATAGCTACCCCAGGTGGTCAACCCCTGAGTTGGGACTCATTTTATCTATCTTAACTTCACAACCACACCCATAGCATAAAATCCATTCGGTTGGGAGGCTATAACCACACCCACAAGCCTGTCTCCATGAAGTTATGACCTAAAATCCTTAGTTCGGTGCATGCATGCCACTCTTTTAGGCTAGCCTTCAAGCCACTACCCATAACTTCCTGTAACTTTCCAGAAACATAACTACAATGATAACAATGTCAACCATTCATAACTTGAATAGGATATTGACCTAGACATGCTTAATACATGATAATCATTTCATCAAACCTATGATAAATGTAGAAGCTATAGGTCATGAATGCATATCTGATCATAAAATTATGAACTAAATCAAAGATTTGTTAGGAAGGTCCAATTCCCTCTCAAGGTAGTTGCAAAAACACTTGTTAGCCCATGAATTCATCAACCATTCAATCGCTTATCAAACCATGAACAAGATCCATAGCAAGAGCACATCATATAATCATGCATACAAATAGAATATAACCAACATAGGATCCATAACAAATCAGTCATAAGATCGCATAATAACCAACACACGTGATCATAAATCACAATAAGAAAATAGCTTATATTTACATATGAAAAAGCCAACCAAGTTAGGGACTTCCGCATACCACTTGACCATAGATTGGGCTAAACCAAATCTACCTTTCTACCAGTCACCCCCATGCCATATTCCAAGAATGAATGTGGGTTCATATGGGTTAAATGAAAATAGAGCCAACCAGGGCTCCAGAGGCCAAACCACCTCAACCCTCAACCATAATTATTTCACCTAACTAATCTAGAAATCACTAACACCAAAAAAAGCTTGGATGTCTCCAAATTTATTCACCACATCCAAAGGAATTTTCCTACCTCCACCCATCTATCAAGAGTTCTAGGAGAAATCCCAGCTCCACCTATGACGCTTGGAAAATTCCCGAGACCACCTCACCAGAATCCAAAGTCTACCAACCATCCAAAGCTTAAAATAACACAAGGCACCCACAACACCATGGCTATCTAGGAAATGGCAAGGCAAGGCTAAAACCACTATCAATCTAGTAAAATATCATGCCAATGATATGAAAACAGCCAAAGAACCACATGCAAGTACCATGCATCAAGAAACCAATAAGGAAATCACACATGCAACCTATTATCTGCAAAGTATCCCTGTAATAGTTGTTGATCCAACCTTCTTTTCCGATATCCTCAAATTTATTTTATTGTCCTTTAATTTCTTCTCTCCAAGTCCAAGTGAATGCTAGAATTCTCCAAGTGTGCAAGAGTATAAGAGTATGGAAGAAGAAAGCCAAAACTAAAATGACAAAAAATGTGAATTGATTCTTTGATGCCTTTTTATCACTAGCGTCTCCTTTTTCTTTCATTTTCCTTCATTTTCTCTATAATTTCCCTTACATGCACATTTGTGTCTCTTCATATCCCTTTTCTCCTATTTTCCTTTATTTCCTATATTAAATTTGAATTATTTCCTCTTTTCCTTTGCTAATGCCTTTTCCAATTTCCATAGATGTTATTGAACCACAAGTGATGGCCACTATAATGTTTACCCACAATTCAACTTGGAATACGTGTCCCATGACCTTGGTATCATTTTATTTACATGGAAAATAAACGAGGGGTTGTTACACATATTGAAATGGTGCATTCCCAAATCATAATCCTGAATGCTTTTCTAATAGAGAAAATCTTACAATCCTTGTGGAAATAATTTATAAATTGTCTCAATTTAAGTTTGATGGTAAGGGTGAACTAATTTTCCTTGGACATGCAATTCAATTTCTTCATTTTTTTCTTTCTAATGGAATATGATGTAAGGATGTCATGGCAAAGTTTTTCACCCTCACTCTTGAGGGTCATGCCAAACTATGGTGTCATACATTACTAGCTGGTTTTATTCTTTCATTCAAACAACTTATTAAGGAGCTTCATGATGATTTTGAAAATTATGATTATAAAGATACATGTAGGAGGATCAATCAACTTATAATGAAATCTGATGAATCATTAGAGGATTTTGTTGATAGATTTCTTCATCTTTGTTATGAACTTTCTGAAGAGGATGTGGATTGGTATTTCATGGGTGAAAATTTTTGGGATTTGGTTTGAATCTCTTTGAATCAATTTGAATCTAAATTCCGTATTAATGGTAGATCATCTTATAACAATAGTATTCTTCAAAACAAAAATCAAGAAAGTCTGATCCCAAATTTTATTTTTCCAACTTTTCTCATTCACGAGACACCTCAAATCTCAGAGGCGGAATCTACTACCCCTTTTGTTACTTCTCATCGTCATTTTTCATTACCAAATAAAGTCTTCTCTTGTGCCAATGTTGGAGTTCGGAAATCTGAAAATCACATCGTTGATCCATTTATCCTACCTTCATTTTCTTCCCATGGTCAAGATCTTATATAGGAAAAATTTGAATGTTGTAATAGATAAATGGAGCCTTAGGTGAAGTTTGATCCTTGGATTCCTCAAGATCACATCAATGTACATAATCTAAATCTAGAATCAGATATCATTGAAAGTATTATTTCTTCATGGGATACTTGTCATCCTCTATCATTTACATCTCATGGGTTCACTTGATAATTCCACTCCACCAACAAGTTCTTTAAGTAAGCTTGATTCTCAATTTGCTGGTCCAAATGGTGATAAGGTACAAGGTGTTCAAATTCCATAAGTAGAGGAGAAGAAGGGTGAAGATGCTTTAATCTCTCTTCCCTCTTTCAAAGTCCTCTAAGTCAAGATGTTGTTCCTTTGTTCTTAGTTTATCAATAATCTTGTAATCCTAGTAATCATTCAAAAAGGAACCAAACTCTTGATGAAGATAACGCCTTGGGAAACCATCACCCTAACACCGATGACTCTAGTGACATATGTGGTGATGAATTCCAAAGTACATTGTATGATATATTTTTTTCAAAAAAAGACTTGGATTTGCAAAGCTTTGATCTAGAGTCTGATCTAATTATAGAAGAGTTTCTCACAGGAATTTCTTCCTCAATTTGTCAGCCCTTGTGTCAAGATGCATGTAATAAATCAAATGATATATCATGCTCTTTTGATTCACATTTTGATGAATTAGATCCCATGTCCACATAAGGTGGTAAGGCTACCCATGATAAAGATGATGATGTGGTAGTCATTGAACATCCTTCTTACATTCTGGGTAATTTATTTGGTGATGTTGACACATTCGGTGAAATTGTTGATTCCAACAGTTTCCATATGATTCATAATGATCTTGCTAAAATAATTGGTGACAAATGTCTTCACACAAATGCTGATTTGACTATACCCTCAATTTTTTATAATTTAACATTTAAAGGACCAGGAACTCGTTAGGAAGTCAAGGCACTTAAACTCCCACCGATGGTTATGTCAGGGTCTCATAATCTTGATGAGGTCCTTGAACTAGGTCAGATTAGAATTTTCTCACACAATTATTTTCTCAACATTGTTTCATTGGATGTAAGCCCACTCTTAAAGGATTTTCAACATTTTCAAGTTTGTTTTCTTAGTCCTAAAGATAAAGTTTCTAATTGGGTGAAAGATTCTTGTTTGGTGAATTCTTCTTCATGTAAATCCCTTGTATCTAACCCAGGGTTGTAATGCACATATTTCTCGGATGTACATAGCTTTGAAGCATATCATTTCGATTATCGAGATAGAGATCATCACTGACTAAAATATTCCTTCCTATCAAATTATTCTGTGAATAATCAACTTCTTATCTCTTTAGGATATGTTATGAATTTAATCATTTATATAACACAATCGATCCTTTTGAGTATCATTCAATTCTTGAATAATTCAGTGGATCAAAACCCTCATGATGATATGAATATTGGATTTGATTTGACACATGCTTCTAATCTTTTTTCAGCCTAGTATCCTAATTGGTTTTCCATATTTACAATACCAAAAATTATTTTTAGTTCTACAAGGTTCCGTGTTACTGGCCTAGTGTGTAATCAAATATAAAAGGAACCAATAGAGAATTAAGAATCTTATATGTTGATCCTCCAATCTAATCATAATGCTAGTTTTAACGACTGCCACTCGTACATTTGATGATATTTATTTTACATTAGTTGATATTTATGATTCATTATTTCACTATTTAGATACTTGTTAGGTAGTTGAGGCACTTCATTCTTTTTATTATTATTATTATTATTTTTTTTTTATGGTTACGTCAGGTCCTCACGATCTTGATAAGGTTTCTGAATGAGATCAAGTTATCTCTTCCTTGCAAGTTTATCTCTATGATACGATTGTGCTAATTGAAAGTTCATTCTCCCAAGAGTTTCAGGGTTTTAAAAATGGTCTTTTTAGATACTATGATCAAATCTATGATTGGTTAGAGGAATCTTATTTGGAAAGCCCTGTTGTTGATCATAAGTTCTAATCTTTCTTGATGTTTGCTAAGGCTAAAAAACAAATGAATGTGCATTCATGAGTAGCCTTCAAGATTTGAATGATCATTGTTCTAATCAACAAGGTAAAATTGTAGACTAGTTACAGTGAGTTGTTATGGCACACCTTTCTGCCAATAGGTAAGACCTTCAATTTCTTGTGCAAGTTATTCAGGTTGACATCTTTATTATTGCACATTGTTTTATAGTTTTTCTAATTTCTTATATATTTATGCTTGTAGGTTGGGATAAATTCTCGTGACTTCATTGGAAATTTGATTTCACATGACCTTGACCTTCTAGTTTAGATAGATTAGGATTTAGGTTTAGTTTTGTTCTTTTAATAGTTTCATTCTAGTTACATTTTCATTACAACAATTTTCTTGCATTCTTCCTTCCTTTTAAGTTTTTTTCTTTGCATTCCCCTTTACTAGTCTTTACATTGCTTTCATAGGTTTTTCCTTTTATGTCATGTCATGCTTTATTTCGTGTCTTTGTTTGTGTTTCTTTTTAATAACACCATGTATGAAAGCCATATTGCTTGGCTCTATGGTAATGTGGAAAAATTCGAAAGGGAAATTGTGACATATGGCAATGCTTGGCTTATCTTTGTTCTACTTTTTTTGTTTGGGTCTAAATATATTTAAGGTCAATGATGCATGTACGGAAAGTATGTTTCATCCTAAAGTAAAGGTCAAGCAGATCTACGATGCCCGTATCTACCGTAGGATGTTCATTCCTTGAATTGACCATTTATATTGATTGGTTTCAACATGTTATCTTAGTCAAGTAGAGGGGAAATGTAGAAAAATAAAATGAGCTAACTAATCTCAAATGGGTATATATAAGAGTCTCTGAAAAACATGGAAAAACCTATCTTTCTTGTTAAATAAGTTAGGATACCTCTTCCTCCCTTGATGAAATAAATTCCAATAAAATTATAATGATCATAAAGCAATAAAATAAAACAAAGGGTGAACGAAGAGAAAGGATTCCTACACAGAGAGGTGAAGTAAGAAACTTCATCATGGTACAGAACAAGCTCACTAGCAACGAAGTGATGCTTGTGATTCCTTGAAGTGACCCTACCAAGGTATTGAATAAGACAGCTAGCAACAAAGAAACACCAAAGATGATAATAAAACTCTGTACATCTTAAAATTTTGGAATTGATATACTCCTACTCCCTAATCGAAATCATTGAAGTTTGGCTAGTATTTTGAAATGTGTTAAGCCGATGAGAGGAATATAAGAGACTTCATCTATAACCAGGCTAAGTAAATAAGCTAGAGTGATCAACCAGATGAGAAAATACTCCTAGAAGGCTAGACCTCATACTTAATGTGAGACCTAAACAAAGAATTTGGAGTATTTTTAATGTCTTTCCAAGTGTTATCATTGCAATAAGAACCCTCCAAAATTTTTCCCACATCCAAATTTTGGAGCC
>APFE030485981.1:0-66771 GCA_000404065.3 Pinus taeda
TGTTCTTTTGATAATCCTGATTAGGTTTTTATTTGTAGACTCGGCTAACCCATTGCCCTGTGGATAATAATTGGTCGAATATTTAAGTTTGAATCCTCTTTTAAGTGCAAATTTAGTCATTGCATTCCCAAAAAAGTATGATGCATTATCGAACATTAAAGCGGAAGGTAATCCAAACCTGGTGATTATAAATTGATCTATTAACTCAATGATATTTTTAGCATTAGCCATCTTGAGTGGAACTACTTCTACGCACTTAGTAAAATAATCTGTTGCGGTAAGGATATATCTATGCTGCTTGGAGGAGTGAGGAACGATCTCACCTATTATGTCCAATCCCCACTGACTGAAAGGTTGGTCGATGTTAATTGGTTGTAGTGGTAAGTATGGCTTCTTTTGTCTCCCAATAGTATTTTGGATGATTTGACATTTCCTCACGTAACTGTGCGAGTCTTTGAATAACATGGGCCAGTAATACCCTGCGCACAAGATTTTATGTGCAGTAGCATCTCCAGCATAGCTTCCTCCTGCTGGCCCATTGTGGAGTTCCTGCAAAACTTTATCAGCTTCAGATTTCTCAAGACATCTAAAGAGAACAGAATCATAATTCATTCTAAACAAAATATCATTTAGCTGATATTGTTTGGCTTTCAACCTTAGAGCTCTCTTCTTAGTATGATCAAGGTATGAAGGAGCATATCCATTCTTAAGATAATAAATGATATCAACATATAAGGACTCTTCATCGTTTAGGCTTACCTCACACACTTGTACCTCTACAGATGGAATTTCAGAAATTTGCGATGCTCCAGCCGACATTTTGCAAAAGCCTTGACCTCTTACAATGTTTGCTGGTTTAATTTCTATGTCATGTTCTTGTAAGGCAGTTACCCAATTGGCCCTCTTCTCACCCACATCCTTTTGTACTAGAAGATTCCTTACCGCTAGAAACGATACTATAATTTTAGTATGGGTTTTGAGTAAAAAAGGTCTGAAGTATTTGATTGCTTTGAAAAAAGCATAAGCCTATTTCTCCACATCTGAGTAATTTAATTCAGCACCCTGC
Organism: Pinus taeda; assembly: GCA_000404065.3. NCBI lineage: Eukaryota > Viridiplantae > Streptophyta > Pinopsida > Pinales > Pinaceae > Pinus > Pinus taeda. Next base: position 1,067 of record APFE030485981.1, read on the forward strand.
AAATTTGAACTGAAAAAAACAATTGGTGCTTCCACCTTTTCATGATTTGTTTGAGTGAGTATCGCAGCATATGACCTATCTGAGGCAAATGTGTATAAAATAAAAGGCTGTGAAAAAATTGGAGTTGCTAAAGATGGAGCATTAATAATAGCCTGTTTAATCAGGTTGAACGCTTCATGTTCACCTTGGCCCCATTTAAAATTAGAGTTCTTTTTTATCATGGTTTGTAAAGGAGATACGATTCATGAAAAATCTGGAACAAATATCTTTACAAAATTGATTTGACAAAGGAAGGATTGCATGGCTTTTTTGTTATGAGGTAGGGATATTGCAAAAATTTCTTTGATTCTGTCAGAATTGATATGAATTCCAGATTTAACACTTTGAATCTTAGAAGTTTCCCTTCACTTAATGCGAAAAAAGATTTATTTGGGTTAAGTGAAATTCCGTACCTTAAACATCGTTGGAAGATTGGTTTCAAGTCTTTGAGATGGTCGCTTCGTTTCTTGGAGTACACAGTTACATCATCCAAATAAATTACTATAGATTTATTGCCTAAACCTTTAAAAGCAATGTCCATAGCTCTCTAGAATGTGGCACCAACAATAACCAAACCAAACGACATCTTTTGATATGCATATGTTCCCCATTTAGTTCTGAATGTGGTTTTCAATTGATCATCAGGATGTACCAAAACTTGATTGTATCCTGAAAATCCATCCAAGAAAGACATTAATATTGAGCCTGCCACTGCCTGCAATATCTGCTCCATAGGCGGTAAGGGAAAATTGTCTTTTTGATAGGCTTTATTAAGATTGCGAAAGTCAATACAAATTCTAATATCTCTATTTTTCTTTCTAACAGGTACCATATTGGAGACCCATTTAGAATGTCTGATGGGAAATATTATTTTGGCTCTCAACAGCTTATTGAGTTCGGTTTTTATCTAATTTTCTAAGTTGGGATGAATTTTTCTTAACTTTTGTTGGACAGGTTTTTCGTTATCGGTCATTGGAATAGTATGTTGGATAATAGAAGTGTCATATGTTTTGAGTTCATCATAGTTCCAGGCAAAAACGTTTTTGTATTGTCTGAAAAGACGAATATATGCTAGTTTTTCTTCAGAGGCTAGGCCAAGGCCTAGATTTATGTTTTGGGGTTTGGCAGCGGTTCCTAGGTTTACTAATTCCTAATTCAAAGTCGAACTTTGGAGCTTCGAATTGGTAGACCTTTTAAACCGATCTTTCAAATCGTACAAGTCTTCTAACTTGACCACTGATTTAGGTATAGCATTGTGAGTGCTATCTTGTTGTAATTGTCGATCGTGTTGATCTTCGTCAATTATTTGGTTGGAGTAGGATCCTTCAGAAGTAAGGAAATTTACAATATCAGGATCGTCGTTGAATATTCTCCAATTTGTGATGTTGTCAGGAATAGAAGGTCTAAAGATTAATTCTATTGAGAATCTATCTAGACTAAAATCTTCTGAAGGAATGAGTTTAGAAGCTACGTTTGCTAAAAGGTCAGTGCTTGCATTCTGGAGTCTGGGAATTGATGAAATATTGAATGCTATAAAATGCTCAGTCAGATCTTGAACTAAAGATTGATAATGTTTTAAATGACCTGATAAGCAATGTATAGTATTCCGTACCTGTCTGACTACAATTTCAGAGTCTCCAAAGACTTGGAGGTACTTTATGTCTAGCCCGATTGCTTTGTACAGCCCTTGAACTAAAGCCTCATATTCTGTTGTATTGTTGGTACAATCAAATTCGAGCCTACATGTTAACATGATTTTGTCTCCTTCTAGACTAATTAGCACGCATCCTGGTCCTGCTCCTTCGTTAGATTTAGAACCATCAAAAAATATTTTCCAAAACAGAGATTTATTTACAGGTCTATCTAAAAAATTGATACATTTTGAACTATCCATTTGAGAAAAATTTTCGACTTGGGACAAAACAGAATGTTCTAAATAAGGTGACGTATGAGCATTAAAATTACCGAGAAAAGAATCAACTGAGTAATTGCCAATTATGCTATTGTTATATGCTACTGGTTCATTTTCCCCCTCTAATTCCGTTACTATGTACTTCTTATGTAATTCTCGTTCAACTTTTATTTGATTTGGCTTACCATTGTAAGGCAACCACATGTGCGACCAGTTAGTTGCGAAGTATCCATGTAGTTTTTCTGACCAATCCTTGCTAAGAATTAAGCCATAAAATTCAGGGATATCAGCGACTAAAATGTTAATAACTTGACATACCTTTGGGTTGTATGATAGCCTTATGGTTACTTGATTTAGTTCGCCAATGACTTCGACTTGAGATCGATCCAGCTGAACTATGCGAATAGTGGATTTCTGTGGTTGAACGTTTAATTTGGTGCATATGGACTTCGGTAAAATATTCGATGAAGCACCTGAATCCACTAAACAATTATGTACATTTTTGTTAAAAGTTTCATAAGTAAGGAGAAAAGGGGGAGTATGAGATCTCGATCTACCTCCAATTAAAGCGATGTCGTTTGGATCAATCTTGTTAGTCGTATTAGTTGGAGGTCTTCCCATGTTCTGAGAAGCTTGAGAAATTACAGCCGCAGGAAAAGGTGCAACTGGCACAGCATGTAATTCTTTCATCATTATCTTTTGTTGATGCTTTAGCTTGCTCAATTCGTACAGAGTGATGTTGGCCCTAGTATTTTTCATGTCTTCTATAATATTGTACTCCTTTTCATTCGAAACGATGAGCGTTTTAGATGGAGTAGGTGAATCTGTTTGGACTGGGCTAGTTTGAGTCGCTTTAGATGTTGTTTTCTTTGTTGCGACTTTATCCTTTGTTGCAGAGCTTGCACTCTTTGGTTTTGGGGTAGTTTGGGGAGGATCAAGCTGATTTCTACTTCGTGTGTTAACTGGGAATACCTCTTTATCTTCCTCTTGTGGGAGGATGAAATCCCACATTCCTTGTAATTCTACAACTTCTTCATCATCGATTTGCCCTTCAGTGGCAATTTCCTCTTCTTCTTCCTCGGATTCAGCACTTGTTATAGCATTGGGTGGCCTTGAATCCATTGACGGGCCTCTTTTAAAAGCTCTGTAGGGTCTTTTTGAAGAAGTTTCTACTACTTGTTTTTTTATGTCGACCATTTCATTGGACATGGTCTTCAGAAATTTTTCCAATCCCTCCAAATTGAATGGATCTTTTGCTTGTTTCTTCTTGGACTCTTCTTTGAAGGTGACCTTCTTAAACTTCCGTTCTTCTACCGTAGGTTTCTTTTCTAAGGCTATTATACGTTTCTCTACTGCTATGGCTTCTTTCATGTTTTCGGCCAGGGTTGTTTTATTAGCCCTGTCCACGAAGATTGCTATGTTCGATGGTAATGCAGTGATATACCATTCACATCGCACTTCCTCGCTGGGCTGGGAAGCAGTAGGTATTTTGTTTACAATTTTATTGAAACGTAGATTGAAATCTTTGATCTACTCTCTAGATTCTGCCCTAAGGTTGGATAGGTCGTTGATTAACGTTGTCGTAGACCTGTCATCACCAAACTTGGTTAGAAATTGGTCTTGGAAGATGTCCCAAACTGGTAATAGATCCAGAGGGTAATGAGAAATACCACGATCCGGTTGTTCCTTGTAGGGTATAAGGAAACAGTCGAACAACAACATCTTCATTAGTAACCCCGTTGAGGTTGATGGATAGCATAAAGTTGTTTATGTGCTCTTCTGCTAGCATGCCTGCCTCGAGATTGAACCTAGGCAGCCATTTCTCAGGATGGGCCGGTATTTGACTCAAGGGTGCAGGCATTAAGACTGCCCCAGGGTTGTTCCATGGAGACTAGGCCATTGTTGAACTGCTAATAGGGGGATTTGCAGAAAATGATTCCTGTGGTTGGGAAGATGAGGTGATTATGATTGCAGATGATTTGTAGGGATTCCACTAGGTGGATTGATAATGGTCTGGGGTGGAGGAGTAGATGGTTTACTTCGCGGTGGAGAGGTTGAGATGGATGATGTTGATGAAAGAGTCTCACTGTCGGACCCTTTAGGTGACTTCCTTGCTCTTTTCCTTTTGGGAAGAGGTAATTCGGTTGGCCGAACACTGAACTTTTCACTCTTTAATCTGGTTAGGGGATGAGCAGGGTTATACTGCGAAGTCACGCTGCCCTGAGATTTATCATATCTTTGAGGGGAAATGGAAAGTCACTGAAGTTTGTGAATCAGAGATTCGACTTCAGGAGGTTCAATAATAGATTGTTCTGAAATGTCAGGATTTGTAGCAGTGGTTGATGTTCTAGCGACTTCTAACTCTGGATTTAAGTGTAATGGAGAAGTCAGGGGATATGGTGAGGGCGATTTACTCTCAGAATGGTATTTTGATTTGGATTTACTTTCCATTCATAGTTCAGGCCCTCCTTCTAGCACCAAATATGTTGAAGGCCCCGAAAATCGGGTCAACAACAAGGGGGATACCCGCCCGGTCTGGACCTTGGTTGGAAACTCCTTATCCGTTTGGTATAGCAGGTCCGACTGGGGATATGGGACTAGTTTCTCAATTCAGTGTGTGTGTGTGAGAAAGATGAGTATTTCTGTTCTAAATGGAATACTTCTATCCTAATTCTAATCTAATGCTATGCTATTGTATTATAATAAACAGAAAAACATTGAAATTTATGCTAACCCGGGGTGTGATCTTTCTTCTATGCGATCTAAAAAGATTTCAAACAATAACTGGTAATAAAGATCATTAAGCTATCATAAGAAAATAATTCGATAAAGATGAACTACTTCGTATAAGAAGTTAGACGAAATAGTTGTGAAAAACTTATCGCATAAATAAGCTATTCATACACTAAACATAAACAAATAGTTATCACCGTACAAAAGTGCCAAATGATAAATCAGACATCCATGTGTAATATTATAAACAACGAAAATTGAAATCACTTTTAACGCATAAGCAGGAAATGGTTAAGAGTTAAAATTAGCCATTTATAACTAGTCCTACTCATGAGCTCAAGTGGCCAATTTATTTATCTCTCCTTGATTTAACATCTACTAAGAGTACAGAATTGAACACAGTAGCAGATATCAAATGCAAATATCAAATTAAACCTAGTTCCATTCATTCACCAAAACCTCCTTCTCAGGGTGCAAAAGTGCATGTTCTGAGGACAAGTTTTTTGACAAATTTCTGGACCCTTCTCTAAATGCATGAGAAGGGTTTAAATACTACTGACTAATTCTAAAAATAAATTATTACAAAAATAAAGGATACGGTTTAAATGACCGTCCTTTTTTCAGGAAAATAAAACGAAATTAAAACTAAAATTAAACTATTTTTGTTCTTGATCTCTGAAATCACATGTATGCAGCATCTATTTAAGGAGAGTTGGGTGGCTGACTTCCGCTTTCAACTGGGATGAGAAAACAAAATCTATGAGAGATGGGGCAATTTTTTTGATTGCATTTATAATGCACTTAACAGTCATCCATTGGTTATGTGGCTTCACCAAGTATGTCCAGTAACAATCCCAGTTTAACTTACTTAGCTTTTGGATTACTTTGGCCTTTTCTCGAGCTCTCTATTTCCAATCTACTTCTAGCTGTTGAGCATTTGGTAAGTACCCCGGAGTGGTCTCTGCAATCAAATTTTCCCTGTGTAAATTTTCATTTACGCAATCAATAAGTTTGTTGGCCGTCGTGGCTGCTCCTTCTGCTGCTTGCGCTGCCCCTCTGATTTACTTGTCCCATTTGTTAAAGAGCATTTCCTTGTGATTTTCATTAATTCTTGGTGCACCTGCTCTTTTACCCTCGTACGCCTCTTGCCATGCCAAATATTTAGTCACTCGTTTATCAATCAGATCGTAGTCACTCCGCAAGTCTACCACTTCATTAGTGGTTTTATCACTGATTTCACAATAATGACTCCACTCTGATATCTTATGGCCCAATGCTTCTTGTTGCTGTAGTAATTGCTCATTCAGGGAAATGGACTCTGTGATGAATTCTTTGAGCTTAGAGTCGTCCTTGTGCGTCTCTCTCAATTCTTGTAACTGTTTTCCTTTCTCATCCAAACTTTTCTGATAGCTTATCTGCATTTGTTGGAAGTCATGTTGCCACTTTTCAAGCTGTTTCTATGCTTCATTATTGACATGGGCTTGTTGCAATTGTTGTTGTAGTACTTGTACCTACTCTTCCCTTTCTTTTAGCATTTGTTGTACCTCAGATGCTTTGTCGATAGTAGCAGAGGCATATGCTCCTGCGATCTGAGATAGTTTGGTGAGATTTTCAGTGGGATTGCTTGTGGGATCTTTCCACAAGACGTCCAATTGTTCCATGTTTTGAGAGAGAGTGCTTTCCAGTTTCCTTTTCTTTCTCTGTTTTCTTACTACTGCTTTATGATGTGGGCTATAAAACACATCTAGGGGAGGGATTTCTTCTACTTTTAGTACAAGCTCAGAGGATGGAGAAATAGGAATATGCTCCACATCCGAGGCTTCGCTAACTGTTCATGTGACTACTTCTTTTATTATCTGTACATCGATGACATTTGTCTTCATGGTCTGTCCTTCAATATTGATCAAGTCATTGAAGGGTTCCCATTCTTTATCTAATTCAGCTGTGAATGATGGTGCTTGGATGACGAGAGGGGGAGGATTGCTTTGTGGGGAGGAAATAACCTGCTGAAGTAGAAGTTCTTTTGACTGGGTAGTATCATTCACTGACCCTTTGTTCTTATATAGTTCATTTCTAGATTTTTTAGTGTGTTCAGACACTTCTTTTTTGGATTTGGACTTAACTCTATTGGTACTTGAACTTCAACTGAGGCTAACGCTTGGAGTTGGTTCTCTTGACGGTTTTAGGCATAGCTTTTACAAAGGAATGCTGGCCAACCTTCTTTCCCTGTATGCTTTGAACCTTTGAAATTATTCTAGGGGTAGTTGCAGTTAGGATGTGTGAAAAATTTCTTCCAATGTGTTTTTCTGCTGAAATAAAATTGTGGGCGACCTCATAAGGGTCAAAGGGCCTTGCTATGAATTTGAATAGCTGTAAGCACGTGATATTATTTACTTCTACAAAGGCGTGACCTACATCGAATAGTGAGAAGGCCCCACAGGCTATAGGAAACTGTGGCCATATAGCCTTCTTTTTGTCTTTTAATTCTTTAGTTAGGCCTCCTTCCCCACAAGTTTGGTAGGTGATCTCTCGTGCTAAAATTTTAGCAGGGATATATAAAGGCAGGACATGAGGGGGTGCAAAACTTCCAAAAACCCTGACATAAGTAAACATTTCTTCCTCGAACCATCTTGCGACAGTGAGGATGTCTACTGCTGCATCAGGCGAGCATCTCGGAGGGTCTTTATCATAGAAAATTCTATACAAGGAAAACATAACTCCAGGACAAATTTGGTAGAAGTATGGCATGAACTGAGAGTCCCATAGCTCTTTGTGATATACATGAATGGGTAGAGGGTCTTGCGTCGTCCACTTCTAACCCATAACAGGAAACCTAGAAATATAAAATATTGCATCCATTATATATGCAGAAAGGTAAAAAGGATGATAGATTCTTTGAGCCGTAGCTCGTTTGGACCGACAATTGCTAATGGTTGTGGCCAGGTTATCACACAAAATTCTGGCCCAATCTACAATGGTGGCATTTGTTGCAGCATCCAATAATGGAAGCCACTCGCATGAGATTTTGTTAATATCTCGCATTCCAAATATTCTACAGAGCATGGCAGTAGCAAAGCAATATGGAGAGGTTAGGGAACCAGTACTGTACATACAGCGTTTGTCTTTCTTTAGCGGCTCATCTCTCTGAGACCAATCTTTGGTAGTTTCTGCCAGGTCCAGATTTTCTTTTACAAATTTCTCTATAAATTGTCTATTGTAGATTGCATGTGGCTCTGGTAGATGATACATAAGCTTTAAATCTTGTGCAGCGAATGATCCAATGAGTCCTTGACCATGAACTTTGAACTGTCTATTTTTTATTCCTGCGGTATCCAATATCCATTTGACCATGTCCGTGTATGGGAGGATCCTTGGCGTTGCTCCTATTTGATGTAAAAATGAGCAAGCTAGCTCTGCAAGGGATGCCTCAGAAGAGCTTTGTGATCCTGCGACATCTGTAACCTCCATTACCCTGGGATTCTCCTCTTCGAGTATGTTATACATGCCTTCCCACATCGCTATTCCCACATCTTTGTTGCAAGCTGTGTTTGTATACAAAGGCGCCATTTTCTCTTCTTCGGAGCTCGGGGCTTTGCTTTTCTTTCCCATTTCAGCCTACGTATTATTTTGTATAGTCCTCTGCTCTCCATGCCTACAATTCACAAGTGAGGTTAAATTGAATGACAAGGAAGGGTAATGGGAAACTTTTAAATGCTGCAGACATACCGAATATACCACCTTACGTGAAATGTTCTTTGAAGAGCACGCACCCATATTCTATTAATAACTGACAGCTAACTCTTTTATTAGCATTTAAAGCACATTACCATGTGTCAGCTTAGGAAAACTACTTTTCGTGAATAATGAGCTCGAAAGATTTGCGATGGAGCGATTTTTCGATTTGCTACCGCAACATCGCAAATCGGGAAATCACAAAATCGCAAAATCGCAAAATCTTAAAATCGCAAAATCACAATGTCGCAATATCGCAATATCGCAGATCGCAATATTTCAATATCATAGATCGCAATATCATAGAATCACAGAATCACAATTTCACAATATCGCAATATTGCAGATTGCAGGAATATTGTATGACAAATTTTGTTAACCTATTCCTTGCGAGATGCGATCTTGCGATCGACGGCATCGCACATTAGCAGATTTTTTGAAGTGTTTTAAGTAAGTTATGCTGAATGCGATGCGATATTTGGTCGTTATCGTTATCTCATGAATATTGGGATTGTGTTCGTGAGGTGGCATCCCGCTATTTTCTTGCAATGTGATTTCCCTTGATAAGATAATTTTTACCTTATCATAAACTTAGATTCTAAAAGTTTCCAAGGGGGCTTCCTAAGCTTATGATGGTAACTTTATTTGCGAAAAAGAAATGTAAATGCTACTTTAACTTTTTTGGATTTAATAACTAAGGGTCCCCCTTTATTTAGTATTAACAATAATACTAAATAAGGAGGGGGGTTGTTGGTGGCCACAACAGTTGATAGGAAGTGAATTTGGAGTAATAGCCGCACAATTGGCCTCTTTCTTATTTGACTTCTTCTTCTTTACCTTCTTCTTCTTCTTCTCAGCCTCCTAGTTACTAGATTTAAAACTCTCACTAGGTGAAGTAGAAGAGGAGGGTGAAGAAATGGGAGAAGAAGGTGAGGGGTAAACCTTAGAATCACCATGATGTAATTCAAATGAAGGAGACATTTGGACATGAGTCGAGATGCTCGCGACCACCAAGGTCGAAAAAAACTAGACAGGCAGATCAATGGTTAACATAGGAAGGGATAATGTTGCCATATAAGGAGCACTAGCGTTTCCAAAAGAAGGAAAAGGACAAAGATTCCCATCCGAGGGGAACCCTTTGTTGGTGGACTCTGGGAATGTTTCCATTGGAATCAACTTTTAAAGAAACACTAAGGAAGATAACTTTAAATACGAATATTTCATGGGCAGTTAATTTTAAGACACTGAAACAAAACTTTTCCTTTTCATATTTTAAGAGTCGAGAAAAGGATGAAAGGTGACTCTTGTCGCTTTCAGAATTAACGAGCTTGAAAGGACAAGCACTCGGATGATATTTTATTTTTAAAGACTCAAAAAGATAAAATGACTACTCAGGATGATCTAGGTAAAAAGGATTACCCAGTAACCATGAATTTCAGAATACCTCTTGGAAAATCGAGAAGTATGGGCAGGCAATCTCCTCGAATACTGTGTTCAGTGTATCATGTTTACAAGGTAGCAGATTCGACTTCCTATGGATAAATGATTAGAGACCTAGTGAGGTATCCCTTCATATACACGATGGTACATGGAGCAAAAGTATGTACTAGCATTGTCTAGTGCCGAAGCGAATGACAACTGCTAGGTTTGAAGACGTTGGAACACATCTCTAGCTTAGACCACTAAATGTGAGCATTAAGTTTCAATGCTTCCTTAGGTTAATTCAATAAATTTTAATAGTTGATCTTGAATTAGGTCTTAATTTCAAGGCGCTACCATTGTCATCTGACAAAAATCTTACATGCAGCTATATGAGAAAAGAGATATTTGTTCGATTAAAGTTAACACTAATTGAGAGATAGGGAACCAAAATCAATGCAACAATCAAAGAATGAAATCTTTCTCTAATAAATCTCCTAAATGCACTTAATCTTCCTATAACAACAAAAGAAGTTTCATTGCATTTCCAATGCTTACTATGATGCAATTCTAGCTTCTCAATAATGCTACTATTGCAATATTTTTCGCTTAAGTAAGCTAGAATGATGTTCTCCTTTTCATAAAATGCAAAATGAGTCTTTCACATAAAGCACTTTAAATGAAAATTTTCAAAATTCATCAATCAAATCCAAAGCATGATGAATGAAACCAAAAACAACTTCTTCCCTGAATCAAACAAACCAAACACATAAATGCTTCAATCAAGAAACCAAGAAATGTAATCTATGCTTGGAAAGATAATGGAGACACTCGAAATAAGAGAACAAATGAGGCTCTTTCACTCATTCAATTGAAAACAAAGCATCCTAGTCACTTCTTGGAGGAAGAAGAGAGTTTTAGGGTTAAGACACACTGGCACTGGAATGAGAGAAATTATGATTTTTTCTTACCCCTAAGACCAGAGCAGCTTTTGGGCCAAAATTAGCGCCGATCGGCATGACTAACGAGTACTACAAATAGCATTGATGGTTGATTGGTCCGACTTTTTGGCCAACAATAGCATCGATCGAGGGATTCAAAGAAAAAATAAAAACAAAACTTCACATAGGGATAGACTTAACACATCAAAGGGTGGGCTAAACCAAGCAAGCACACAAAACAAGCTAAATGAAGCTTTCTAGTTAGAGAGAAAATGGTCCAAAAGGCTTACTGGGTTAAAATCACAAGAGCAGAACACACTGACCAAGATTGGGGTCAAGCCCTAATCTTCACTTACAAGCATCAACGTGACTTCCTAACTAATAATAAGCACCAAATGCTAGTCGGTATGATTGTTTCTTAGCAACTTGCGCTGATCAGCGTGACTGTCAGCAAACTAAGCGCATTGATCAAGGGAGCTAAGGAAATAATAAATTTTTTTTGAAACAGGGACCAGATCTACTACTATGAATTTTAGACTCAGACTAGTAAGCAAGAGAAAAGAAATAGAACCAAAGGGAAAAAGTGGAACTAGACAAGTTCTCACGAAATCATGAAATCCAAGACAAACAAAAGGATTGGGATCCGCAGTGAAGTCACTAATGTGTGGTGAAACAAAATTATAAGTGAGGACACGATGAATTCCTCTAGCCCAATAATGGGTATAGCCACAACAGATACATTCTATGGAAGATTTCCTTAGGTTAGAACCAATTAAGAGGGCCTACCTTTTAGTCTTCTTATCCTGTTTCATGATGTCCTTGCCTGCTCGCTTCAGCTATCTCTCGCTTCCTTCTTCAAGCACGTGAAACAAGTAAACAACAACAAACAAAAAACATGACAATAGACAAATTCTAATTCAACCTACTTAACAAGTCAAGAAACATCAGGTTTGTCCCTTACCCCTTCCTTAATTTCTTACTCTCTCTTAGTTAATTAAAGAATCAATTGGTTAAATAATATAAAATTAAAATTGATTAAAGAATTAATAATTACTTATTTGTGTGAAATGCTTTTCCTTTGTTACATAATATCTAACCACCATGGATGATCATCTAGGAAAACCTGGAGCTGGAAGATCGATGGCGGCCGCTAGGGTTTGAGCACCTGTGACAAGCGCAGGCTCTGTCCCTCTGCACCTGTAGTAACAGCAGACCTAGTCGTTCTGCTCTAGTCAGTGGTCAAGGACGGAACTAGATCTTCGATCTTAAGACAGTGGGTACACCTCGTATGGAACCCCAGTCAAGGGGAGGCGAAGAACCTCCCCCGCAAGACGAAAATGAAATGCCTGAGAACCTGGCAGAAAAGGAAAACACAAACCAGAACGGTGACAAAGTGCGAGAGGTTCACTCAACGACATGCAAACTAGTTGCACCGATTCGACCACGAGTTGAACTTCCTGGACATCGTATTGAAGCAAGAATATAGTTCATGTCAGACCATGCTCTCATAGGGAAGTTCATTGGGATGTGGTCGACTGAAAGAGCACTGCGAAGCTGGATAAACATGAAATGGCACCCAAAAGGGCACATTACCTTGCAGCTAGGACCGAAAGGCTTTTTCACAGCTATCTTCAATTGCTTGGAGGATCGAAATAGGGTCCTGGATGGCGGACCTTACTTCTTCAATGCGGATGGATTATTTCTCAAAGGTTGGGTAGAACGCTTCAACCCTGACACGGTAGATCTTAGCTAGGCTCCAGTGTGGATCCGCCTGTATTCACTTCCTAACGAATTTTGGGAGGAATACTCTCTGAAAGCGATAGGAAACACTCTCAGTGAGTTTGTCAAATCAGCCGAAGAAACGAAGACAGGTAAATACACATCTTATGCCCGAATTTGTGTTTATATGGATCTCAATCAAGATCTTCCAGATGCGGTAAACCTCTCCCACTTTGATAAGAATTGTTTACAAATGATTGGCTATGAACATATGCCGTTTCGTTGTCGAAGATGCCATGCCCTGAGGCACTTATTCAGAGACCACCCTTTAAATCAGAAACCCTCCCCTGCTTCGGATCAGGAAGTCTCAGACGGATCTGGATTCATCAAGGTAGCTAGTCACCGAAGGGAAAACAAGAAGCAAGCCCTGAAACCAAAAGCAGTGCAATACAGTCAACCAAAGCCATCCACCAGCAACAAATTTTATGCCCTAACAGATCAATTTGAAACTCAAATGAACTTGTCAGAAACAACACCTAAGAACGATGACAATAGCAAAAAAGGAGGATCCACCAGGGTTCAATCAGATACTAAGGGTAAGGAAGCTTCAACCTCAACAGAACAAAAGGATGTGGCATGGAACACCCAAGATAAACCAAGGGAGAATCCACTATCGGCTATTGGTAAAGAAGAAGAACCAATGGAAGAACAAGATTACTCTCACTTTATGGATGAAGAAATAGACACAATAGATATAGGGGATCTGGATCTCCCGGGCCTAGAAAAGGCATTCACCACCATCAATTTTGACAACATTCCAGCAGGACAGCTCAAAAACTTGGAAGAGGTTTTATCAAGAGCTCAAAGGCAGAAATCCTTAGGAATCGAAACAGGCAGCTCTTGGGACTGGCGACTCATTGCCAAGGATATCAAAAAGCGAGGTAGGAAAAATGTTCTCCAAAGAACAATTAAGGTAGGGAAAATCTTAGTGGATTCTGGCAGATATGCCAAGCTAACTAAGTACTTTAGCCCTGATATCAATCTTTCCCAATGAAGTTAATTTCTTGGAATATAAGAGGGCTTAACGGTCCTAGGAAAACCTGTCTACTCAAAAACATGATAAAGAAAGAAAACCCTCAGGTTATCTTCTTGCAAGAAACAAAGTGTGACACCATAGTGTTAGACAAGCTAGCTAATATATTTTGGCCGGGAAGTCATAATACAGCAGTTGATGCAAATGGAGCCTCAGGAGGCATCGCCATCATATGGGATTCCAGAGCTGTGGAGCTCATTAACTTTCATGCGCATAGGAACTTTCTTCAAGCTACTTTTCACATTTTAGGAACAAATCAATATGGACTCCTAACCAGTGTTTACTTCCCACAGGAAACTCATAAAAAAGAAAGGATCCTCAACTCCATCTCGGAACTTAATCAAAACAGACCACTCCCTCTTTGGATTGCAGGTGGAGATTTTAACATGATCACAAGAATGGATGAACGAAGAGGAGGTAGGGGCAAAAGTTCTCAGGATGGAACACTCTTGATGGACTTTATTCAAAATAACTAGCTCATTGATCTCCCCTTCAATAATGGCATTTTCACATGGAATAAGAAACAAGCCGGAAACCTCCAAATTACATCTCGGTTGGATAGATTTCTTCTCTCAGATAATGTGATTCATCTTGGAGGGGATTTTGCTGCTTCTATCTTGCCCTTCACTGGTTCCGATCATTGGCCCATCTCACTCCATTGGTCTCGACCGGGGAACAATATCCGCAGACCTTTTCGCTTTGAAGCCTTCTGGCTAACCCATCCTAACTTCCATCAATTCATCAAGACAGAATGGAAAAGCTTTCATCCTCCTCTAGGTTCCAAAATGTTCCAATTTCAACAAAAACTGAAGCACCTCAAAGGCAAAATCAAATATTGGAATATAACTACATTTGGCAATATTCTTCATGGGAAAGCAAATATTGAACAGGATATGAAGCAACTGCAGCAAAAAATCATTACTCAGGGAAGATCCGATGATCTAGTTGAACAGGAAAAAACTCTTGAAAGGGAACTATGGAAAAAGAAAAACAAGAAGAAATGTTATGGAAGCAAAAATAAAAAATTCAGTGGCTCAAAGAAGGTGAAAAAAACACCAAATTCCTTCATAACACCACATTCCAACGTAGAATGCATAATAATATTACTCACATTCAAAATGAGCAAGGAGCTAAACTTGAAAAACATGAAGAGATCAAGGCCAAACTCCTCAATCACTTCAAGCAGGTGCACAAAGAACCAATCACTGATCGTTCTCATGCCATTAAAAATATCACCAACAAAATTCTCAAACTCATATCTGATGAGCACAATCAAATGCTCCTCAAACCGGTCGATCTTCAAGAAGTGGAATCTACAGTTAAACAACTAAAAGCTGGCAAAGCTCCAGGTTCGGATGGTTTTACCACCAATTTTTTCCATCACTTTTGGGACCTCATCAAGAATGAGGTCTGGCAGGTAGTGGAAGAGTCGCGCTCTCTTCGATGGATGTTTCCAGGAATAAATGCCACCTTCATAGCTCTGATTCCTAAGGTTGAGAAGCCTTGTAAATCGGACAAATTCAGACCAATTGCTCTCTGTAATATTATTTACAAAATAATCTCAAAAATTATAGCCACAAGACTAAAGCTTTTGCTTTCCCTGATCATCTTGTCGGAACAGTCTAGATATGTGGAAGGGAGACAGATAACGGATGGTATCATCCTCACGCATGAAATCATCCACTCCTTGAAGATCTCCAAAAAGCCAGGTATGCTTCTTAAAATTAACCTCTCAAAAGCTTTTGATAGCCTCAGCTGGAATTACATGGAAAATATTCTACTGGCTTTTGGTTTCAATGCTTCCTGGGTTCGCTGGATTATGAGCCTCTTAACATCCTCCTTCTTCTCGATTCTAATCAATGGCATTCCCTCTAAAACCTTTCATCCCTCCCGGGGTATCAGGCAAGGGGATCCCCTCTCCCCTTTCCTCTTTATCGTTGCGGCGGAAGGTCTTGGGCGAAGTGTCAAGCATGCTCAGCAAGCTAATCGCCTCAAATTTCTCTCATTCCACAATACCCCTGCAGTCACTCACCAGAAATTTGTGGATGACACCATGCTTTATGGCCACCCCTCTGTCCAGAAGGCTAGGCATCTCAAATCTCTTTTAGCTGACTTTTTAGAAGCCTCTGGGGCTACTATCAATCAATCCAAGTCTCAAGTCTTCTTTTTTCACACCCCCTCTATTATCCGGTCAGCCATTTTACGAATCCTCAAATTCTCCTCAGCCAAGCTTCCCTCTACGTATCTGGGAGCCCCCATCATTGCCTCCAACTTGAAGCATTTAGCCTGGAAATCTCTCTTAGACAAGATGGAAGCCAAACTTTCCTCTTGGACCCATAGATCTCTCAACATGGCAAGCCGTCTTGTCCTGATCAAAGCCATCCTTCAAGCCATGCCCCTTTACCTATTTTCCATTCTTTCAGCCCCGAAATGGGTTCTCAAAGAGCTCAAAGTTATCCAAAGGGCTTTTCTCTGGGGCAGCAGTGGACTTCACCGCAAATGGGCACTCGTCAAATGGGAGACTACGTGTCTTCCCAAAAAAGGAGGCGGCATCGGTTTGCAAGATCCCACTCACAACAATGCAGTCATGGGAGCTCGTATCTGGTGGAGATGGCTCTCGGGCTCTCTCACTCCATGGGCTACTTTATGGACAGTGAAATATGTGGGAAACTGTCCTAGAGAGGAACTTATAAGAATATCTGAGATGTGCAATGGTTCAATTATTTGGAATTCGGCAAAACTTCATAGGAACCTCATTCAGCAGCACAGTTTTTGGGAGGTAAAAAGTGGAGACCAGGCTCAATTTTGGGACAACTCTTGGCAACAGTCGCCCAAAATAAGAGACCTCTTCCCGAAGATGGTGCCCGTGGAACAGGATCTCCATCCCCCAATCAAGGTTGGAAATTTCTGGAGCATCACTGCCCAACAAGACTACAGAGAATGGCACAAAGCTTCTCAGATTATAGCTCATGGGACTACACAAGAACATAAAAATCTGGACACAAAACTAGCAAAGAGGAAAATACACTATTCAGAGGGAAAAGGCGTTCTCAGATGGGATTATGAAGAAAGAGGCACTTATTCCACTAAAGAGGCTTACAATTTACTCATTAAAGATCATTCCAGGCCTGATAAGATATGGAGCAAGATATGGGATCCTTCTATCTGGCCGAAAATCTCCACCTTTCTTTGGCTCCCCTGCCACAAAAGGGTTCTAACTTGGGATAACCCGAGGAAACGAAATTTCATTGGCCCCTACATAGGCTTTAATTGCAAAAAAGAATAAGAGACAATCGAACACCTCTGGTATCACTGCCCATTAGCATATAAGCTCTGGCAAAAAATAAATTTTCGTTGTCAGAAAGAGGCAGGAGTGAATGGAGACATAACGGCTACTATATGCAACTGGGACCCCCACACCTATCAAAGCAAGTTACTCAATTACATGTGGAAGCTCATCCCAGGCTTTGTAACTTGGACTATCTGGAAAGAGAGAAACGACAAAATATTCAAAGACCAATTTAAATATCTGGATGAGATATGGACAAACATAAAGCAAAACCTTGAAGAAACCATGTCTCTAAAAGCTTGGTACCAGGACGATCTCCCCACTCTCCCTCTGGAACAATCAATCTGGAACAATTGGGAATTCCATAGAAACCAAGACCAGTTAGTCAAAGGAATAAGGCCCCCTCAAGGTTCACCTCTGGTGAAGTGGTCTTCTCCCCCAAAAGATCTGTATAAATTCAAATTCAATGGGGCATCCAAGGGTAATCCTGGGAACTTAGGATTCGGAGGAATCATCAGAGATCACAAAGGGAACAATATCATAATCTTCTTGGGATATCATGGTTGGGATACCAACAATTCTGCTGAGTTAGAATGTCTTTGGCAAGGGCTCCTAATTGCACAAGACAGGAACCTTATTCCGCTCATCATTGAGGGAGATTCTCAAATCCTCATTCAAATGCTACGAAGATTCTCCAGGGCTCCCCTTCTTCCAAAATTTGCAATAGTTGGAGAATGGCTCAACGACTATTGCATATGGAGCGATGGATCAGTTGTAATAGGGCGATCTCCTTAACTCACATTAGAAGAGATGGGAACAAAGTTGCGGACTTTCTGGCTAACCTGGGAGTGGACTGTGGTCGACCTCTTCTAGCTGGAGCTCCAGCAAACCTCCTATTGGATTCCCAATTGCTTGAATTCAACAATCTGGTGCAGGGGGAAAAACCTGAACCTGAAGAAGCACTCCCGGATCCGGGTGATCCTCCTTCCATAAATGGCATTCATGCAAATTAACCATCCCTCGTACTGCCACCTGCTCTGCAGCGTGGAGCCCCAGGTCTCGTCTGGTGGAGGGAGGAATGTTTTTATGGTCGTAGGCCAGAGCAGGCCAGTGCCATTAATGAAGGCCGAAGGCCGAAGCCGCCTGCTGTGGGTTATTTACATGGAGTTCCCCAGTGATATTTCCACTTCGTTGGTTCAGGAGTATGGTGTTCGGTTTGTTCTGAGGATAGAATGCGAAGGTGAGAAGGAGTCTCGTTTCAGAAGTGAAATCCGAGCCTGTTTAGGCTTCAATTTGCAACACCTTCATTCTACCTGCGTGATGCACAGTGGAAATCCTTCGGTGCCCTGGGGTAAGTGGTTCATTCACTGTAACATTGGTTACATTTTCTCAGTCTCTCGGTTTTGTGCTTCCTCTGTTTATTCTCTCTAGCCTACGGTTCATCTGAGGCATTTTTCTGGGTTCATTATCTGCTCTTTTGGGTTTTCGGTGACTGTTAGCATAACGAAGCGTCCGAGGAAACACACCCGCTCGGGTGAGTAACCTGGCAGCAGCAAGCGTCCCTCTGCTCGCCCTCAGCCCAACACGCTGCTCACAACCATTAACCTCTCATTCTCCCCTGAGGATCCTCCTCCCAACAATCCTTCTCGCCATCTGATTCCTAACAGTGCCTTCCAGTCCACTCATTTTAGATTCCAAAGTAACCTGAATCACCCTCTGATTTCAGCCTAGATTACCATCCTCATGTCTAAAGAAGTTAACCAGGTCGCCCCTCTCTCATGCATTAACCCCAATTCTTCTCACATCAGTGAGCGCTCCTCTGCCAAGAACGCCATGGATGTTAAAAGGGAGACTGAACCAGTTATCCAGGTCGATTCGCCACCCTTAATCCCTCCCCTGGTTGAATGTGATAATTTTGCAATTGAAACTGATGTTGGAACCACCGACAAGGTGCAGGGGGCAACGTGTTGGGTGACAAAGAACTGCTCAGTCAGGACGACGCGTGTCTGAAGGCCGAGGAGATACAGGGGGACAAGGGAAAAATGAATAATTGGCACTTTGGTTCATTCTTTTTGGCTCTCTGGTGGATGCTCCGGAAGCACTGCCCAGTTTTGGGTCTCTCCTCGTCATGGCGTATGTTCGGTTCTTGGACCCGGGTTCTCAGCTCTGTTTCTGTGCTTATCTTTCTGTTCTACCTCTCTCGGTATGCTTGTAAAGCCAACAGAATTGGCTGTATGTTTTTGAATCTCCCCGGTTTCTACAGTAATGGGGCAGTTTTGTAATGTGTAAGGCTTGCGGGCTCCTGCCCTTGCAGCCGCCACCTTATGTAAAAATATTTTGTTTTCCAGTTAATAGAAATTAGATGTTACAGAGAAAAGAAAATATTATAAAATGGAAATCTATATTAATGGAATTATTTGTGGATAATTTGTAAGGGGTAAACTTTTATTCTTACCAAATGTTTATTTGTAAATGACTGACTTCCATTCCCCCGACTATCTATAAATTTTGCGTTCCTAATATAAAACAAATATTTAAGTAAACAAAAATAATTTTAAAACATACTCTAAACCTAAACTTACGCTCTTTTTAGTTATTAAAATGTAATTTTAAATATATAAATAAATTTATTTTTTTATGCTCTAGTGCCTCCTTCCTTCACCTATTGTGTCATATTTGTAAATCCTTCAATCCTATCCCAAGTTGTTCTTAAGGGGGGATGTTAGGATATTCCGACACATAGGAAATAGTTAAGTTCAACTTGGTCTAGTATAGAGTTAGGTATAGAGTTACGTAAAGTGTGTTTCTTTACCATTGTACATTTTGTAACTTACAATCCGACGGTCACGATATGTAGTGATATGACGGTTCATTCTCTCCTCGATATTACCGACACTTGATCCGTGGCTTGAAACCTGCTTGGTCCATGAATTCTATTTAAAGCGCATGGAGGGTCATTTGTAGGTTCACCGTGCATGAGAGAAGCTTATGTAAATTTCATTCTTTTATTAATAAATTGCCTGTAGTAGCCACGTTGGCCAGGTCGTGGACTGTTTCCCTCTTTGAGGGTTTAAACCACATCAAAAATACTGGTGTATTGATCTGTAATCTGTTTGTGAGCAGTGTCCTTTGGTGTTCTGTCTGAGGAACTTACCCTGTAAATTCCTACACTACTTCAGAGGAATGACTGTCATGGCTTTATATTGTGTGTTCAATTAAAACAACCTCGTTCATACTCAGATAATCTTTTGAGTTGTCACTTGAATCACTGTTAAACACAGGTCTGGATTGTATGAATGATCATATGCGTAGTCAGTCTCAGCTTTCTTCGTTCTTCAACTCTTTAATGCTCTTGTGTATTTCTTCTTCGATCGACCTTCGTCTTCCTTCTTTCCCACTCGACCTTTGGCTTCCTTTGTTCCTTCAAGTTCACACCTTGTGAACTTTTTCTTCGTCTCTATGATCAATGCTCTGAGATCCTTATTTGAAGTGAAGCACTTTAACTCGTTTTTATACGAGTTTCACCAATGACCGAAAGACACGTTTATTGGGAGGAGAGGCCGACTTATGAGGTTGCACATTACAAAATATATCAAAGGGGCCTTTTGTTAATATTCATTCAATAGAATGTTTATTTACAGATATCACATAGGAGAGGATATGCCCACATGGAGGTCCCACATGTCACGTCATCACCTTTAATCCCGCAATCACAACTTCATGAGAATCGGAGGTCCACACATAATATTGTCGATTCCCCTACTTCCGACGAAGCAGATGTGATATTCAATAAATTGTTTTTGATAAGCCAATCGGGTCTACAATATTATCGCAATCGATGGTCCAGGGTCCACCACTCTATTGCAATCGGTAGTCCGCAATACTATCTCAATTTGCGTTTTACCGTGACACCCCGTTAAGACTTGTGATATGAAAGTTCCGATACACGGATGCAATATTACATTAGGGTGTTTTATAATGGAGCAATCAGGTCCACACCTTATATCACAATCGCAGTTTTTAATGTGACATCCCTTTATGACTTGCAATATGAAAATTCATACGACATATGCAATATTGTATTAAGGCGTATTATAATGGAACCATTGGGTCCGCAATACATATCGCAATCAGAGGATTTGAATGTAACAAGGCTTCAAGACATGCGATGCAGCAGACGTGATATTGCATTGTGAACTTTGGTTAAAACGTATCCACGATTTATTACTCTGATTGGGTTCTTTTGCTGGATATTTTGTTTATATTATTGTTCGGTTCTTAGCTCCTCTGATATCACCGTTTTCTTCCTTCCGACCCTTACTGTTGGGTTCTCGCTCCAGTGGCTTCTCTTCACTCCTATGACTTCCGATGAATTTCTTCTCTCGCTCCTGTGGTTTTACTCCTATAAACTGCTTCCGATGAACTCTTTTGATAGCTCTCCCGATAGTTCTTCTTTGACTGCTCATGTTCTTGACTTCCAATGTCTTTCCAATGGCTTCCCTTATGGCTTTCCTCCTTGGGTCTACTGCTTCTATTCTGTCAATAAATCCATATATTGTATTCAGTCCTTGGGTCCTCCATGGGAAACATTATCATCAATGGGCAACATCACATATCACAAGAATTTTCCATCACAAACACTGCCATATTGACATCAACGACAACCTAGATTAACATACTCATTGTACTTAGGGTTTTTCAAAGTCTGCTACAACAGAGTGAATACTTGAACACAAAATCACTGTCAACTTCAGCAACACAGTGATTTTGTTTCCTCCAATTCATTGTACACAAGCACACAACATTGTTGTCCAAACCTCCACATAGGACAAACTTCTACTAGGCAACTTCCTCTGCAATCATCACTATAGAGGACCCAACCACAACCTTTTCAAGACTCTGCACACAGTCCTAAAAATCTCGACCTTGTGCACTCAGTGCACTGAGATTTTCAACCCTCTTTTAGGGCTCTTGTAATAGCCTCAATGATGCCCTAACTGTGGCCAAAAACATTCCTCAAAACCCTAAGCAAACCTCCCTACTAAGACCTTAAACCTCTATGTTGTTCCTTAAATACATGTGGCCCTCACTCCATATTAAAATTGGCAACTAGGGCCAAACTTCATGTGGGTCATCTTATTCATGGTTAATAATATTTTTATTAGATTTCTCTCGTTGAGAGGTGTAAGATTAATATAAAGATTATCCGATTCTAATAATTATTCATGGAGATATGAATTTATTTTGATTATGGAATTATTATCAAGCCGACCTACAACTCATGTAGGCTCAGAAGCCCAACAGTCGCATCTATTTAAACACCAACGTTGTGTATAAATACAAGAGGATTTTTTCTCACTTGGACTCATTCATCTCATCACATCTCTCTCTCTCTACTGCGCAGAAAAGAGTCTCTTATCTACTGCGCAAAAAAGGGTCTCTCCCTCACACATGTGAAGCCAGAGGCTGCTGAAACTGAAGCTGCAACTGCAGAAGTAAAGTTTGACCTACGTGGACCATAAAATCTCCTCATCTGAACTGCATTGTAGGTTCATCTGAACCTCCTCTAAAAGCCGCAACTTTTGGTGGTGGAATAAAGTCAATCCGATGGACAGTTTGCAAGATATTGACTGCCCTAGTTTGAAGGAACCTGCTGAAACTGAAGCTGCAACTGCAAAAGTGAAGTTTGACCTGCGTGGACCAGAAGATCTCCTCATCTGAACTGCGTTGTAGGTTCATCTGAACCTCCTATGGAAGCCGCAACTTTTGGTGGTGGAATCAAGCCGATCTGACGGTCAATTTGTGAGATATCGTCTGCCCTAGTTTGATGATGAAGTCGCTAATGCTGATGTTGTTGATCTAGGGTTTGCTACTGCTGATATAAATCAGATTTAGTGTATTATTTCTCTCTACATGTGATTGCTAATATATGGAACATAATAAGAAAAAGAAGTAAATTGTTATAAGCATAGAACATACCATAACTTAACATGGTATCAAAGCTAAGGTGAAGACAAAGCCTGAGCAAGAGCAAGAGCAATCACCGAAGAGAAGATTGGCAAGGCTATCCTACAAGAACAAGAAGTGTTGGACCATGTGAGAGGCAATATTGTTGAGCCTCCATCAAATGCATCCACTGCTACCAGGTACAAATGGAAAACCGGAGAAGTCAAAACAAAGAAGATCATCCGAGATTCTATCAACAAGCACTTGGTGGCCTACATCTCTGACCTGAACACCTCTAAGGAAATCTACGATAGACTGGTGAGTTTCTTTAAAGTTAATGATGCAAATCAAGTTTTGTTTCTTAAAAATAAGTTGAGGGAAATTAAGAAGGGTAAAGATGAGAGTATGCAAGCATACTTCTTAAGGATCACCAAAATCAGGAATGATCTCCTATCTATTGGGGAGACTATTACTGATAGGGAAATGGCACTCACAACCCTTGAAGGATTACCATCCGAATGGCACGTGTTCAGAACTACTCTTCTGAACAATAATGTAATTCTTGGTTTTGAGGAATTAATGGCTAGATGCATTCAAGAAGAAACAAGGGTAGAAGAGCAAGAAATGCCCGTGCCTAAAGTTCCTCCTGCTGCCTTTTCTTTTCATGCTAAGAAAATAAATAATTCCAGGAATAAATCAAAAGGAAAGGTTGGACCTAAGGGTGGAAGAAAAGGATGATGTTACATTTGCAATAAAGCAGGTCACTATGCAAGGGAGTGCCCTGATAGAAAAGACTGACACCGGGACGATGATCAAAATCCCTCTGATGGCAATCAAAGGAATGAGAAATTCAATAGCAAAGGTAAGAGGAGAGATGGGAATCAAGGAAGAGGACAACCATTCAAGAAGGCTAGAAATTCCAAGATGTATTAAATGCACCTGACCTCAAAAAGAACCTGGTGTCCATCTCGGCAATGGAAGACAAAGGCTACAAGGCAACCTTCAGCGATGGCAAGGTACGTATATGGAAAAATAATGTTAAAGATGCCTTTACTCTTGGGTTTTGTGTTGATTCATTATATCAGGTCGATGGAAGTTAGCTAGGTGTCATATCTTATGACACATCTCTTCAGTCCGAACTTTGGCATCGGAGGTTTGCCCACCTTCATTATAAAGCTCTACCCGGTGTAAGACAAATGGTGACAAAGATGCCTGAATTCCGAGTAGAGAAAGAAGGTGTATGTCCAGGATGTGTTGAAGGAAAGCTCAAAAGGGGACCATTCCCCTCAAGCCAAAGTAAGAACTCCGATATATTACAGTTGGTTCACTCAGGCATATCTGAGGCTGGCATTAAGAGGGAGACTACTACACCACATACTCCTGAGCAGAATGGTATGGCGGAAAGGAAGAACCGTATGATTATGGAAGCTATCTCTATGGGTAGATTATGTAACAATGCCTGATGTGGAGGAACCCGTGGATCTTATTTATCCACCTGAGCCTCCCTCTTCTAGGAAGAGGCCTTCATGGCTTAGGGGGATACTTGATGATGCTAAAGGACATCCTGCACCCCAAGGAACCTTCCATGAAAGTAAGAAACCTAACAGGTATTAGGGATACCTAACCATCATGAGCACAATCATACAAAATGAGCCTCCATCATTCTTAGATGTTGTCAAACATCAAGTATAGAAGGATGCTATGACCAAAGAATATGAATCCATTATGGAGAATGATGTTTGGGAAGTAGTTCCCAGACCCCGGGACAAGACAATTGTCACTTCTAAATGGCTTTACAAGATGAAGCATGTAGAAGATGAAAGTACGGAAAAGTATAAGGCTTGTTTTGTTGCTCGTGGTTTCAGAAGGAAGTATAGACTATGATGTGATATTTGCCCATGTTACCAGATTGACGACCCTCCGCTCTATCATAGCCCTTGCAGTTTCACAAGGATGGAACCTACATCATATGGATGTCAAGACCGCATTCTTGCACGGTTCGATCAAAGAAGAGGTCTACGTAGAGCAACCCAAAGGATTTGAGATTTATGATCGAAAATCTCATGTATACAGGTTGAAGAAGGCTCTCTATGGGCTGATGCAAGCACCCCGAGCATGGTATGAGAGGATCAATAGCTACTTGTTGAAGCTGGGATTCACTAGGAGTGAAGTTGATGCTAACCTTTACTTTAAGGTTGAAGATGACAAGCCTCTCATACTGATGATGTATGTGGATGACCTCTTTCTAATAGGTGCAAACCCTCTCATTCACAAATGTAAGAGGGAGTTGGCTTCTGAATTTGAAATGAAGGACCAAGGACTTGAAGTGTGGCAAAAGCCAGGGGAAATTTTCCTATCTCAAGGAAAATATGTGGTAAAGATATTGGAAAGGTTCGGTATGATGAACTACAAGCCTGTGACTACCTCGAGGATCTTAACTTTCAGAAGTTATATGGTAGTGATGTTAGACCTGATTTGGGAAATGCCTCTGAGTTTCAAAAACTCATTCGCGTTGATGTTCTTGGTGAACCTCCGTCCAAACATATGTTTTGCAGTTAGCATTGTGAGCTCATATTTGGTTGAGCCTCACTAGATTGGTGCCAAGAATCTTCTGAGATGTCTTCAAGGCACAATCTCTCATGGATTGAGATACACTGCCGGAAATATGAAACTGCATGATTATTCGAATGCTAATTAGGCAGGTAGTGTGGAGGATCACTGGAGCACTTTTTGGTGTTGTTTCTCTTTGGATTCTACCTTGATATAATGTATGAGTAGGAAGCAGAAGTCGGTTTCCATAAGCACCGCCAAGACCGGATACATATCTATGAGTAGGAACTCATATGAAGTTGCATGGTTGGGGAAGTTCTTCAGTGAGTTGTTTGAATACATACCATTGTGATTCTTTGTAACAACCAGAGGTGGGATTCGATTACTGTGGAATCCCATATTCGTTGATTGCTCCAGTAGATAGACATCATCTGGGATATGGTAAGTCGATGAGCAAGGAGGCTCCATCGCATTAAGATGATGTACAGGGCGATACACCTTGTCAAAGCCCCGAGGAAAGATCTAATCTGTGATTTTCCCAAATGACTTGGAGTCGTCAAGAAACCCTTGTACAAGGGTCCTGCATGTTGCATACATTGAGCTCTAGGAGCTTTAAGGGCTTGCGGTTCTTACTAGAGCAACATACGACCACAGGGTGACTCACCCTCCACTGGTGGTGCGCACTGGAACAAGATGATTCGCTCTCTTGTGGGACAAGATGATTTGCTCTCTTGTGGAATAGGATAATTTGCTCTCCTATGTAGCAGGATGATTAGGTCTCTTGTGAGCCCTGTATTGATGTGTTCTCCATGGCGATTGTAGCAGGATTGATGTGCTCTCGTGTGAGGCCTGGATTGATGTGTTCTCCATGGCGATTGTAGCAGTATTGATGTGTTCTCCTATGAGGCTTGGATTGATGTGTTCTCCATGGTGATTGTAGCAGGATTGATGTGTTCTCCTGTGAGGCCTAGATTGATGTGTTCTCTATGGGGATTGTAGCAAGATTGATGTGTTCTCCTGTGAGGCCTGGATTCATGTGTTCTCCATGGCGGCCTGGATTGATGTGTTCTCCATGGCGATTGTAGCAGGATTGATGTGTTCTCCTGTGAGGACAGGATTGATTAGTTCTCCTGTCGAGGCATCCTACCCATGCAGTCTGGGACTCATCGGAAGTACCTCTCATCTGATCAATGAGCAGGGAAATGAAGTTAGGGACCATAGTAGTACTGATGGACGCATCGTTGTATCTACCGTACTCCCTACGCTAGGATGAACTCCATTGATCTAGAATCAATGATATTGGTCTGGGACCAGTAGTAGGAGTGGTACATTCTATGACACTGACTTCGGGTCGGTTGAGACTGGTCTGGGACCAGTGGTACGCACTCTAAGACTGAATTTGAGTCAGTGGAGGATGTTACTAGTCTAGGACCAGCGGTAGGAGTTGTACATACAATGACGCTGACTTCGGGTCAGTTGAGATTGGTCTGAGACCAATGGTACATACTGTGAAACTGACTTTGAGTCAGTATGATACATCCTCGATCATTTCTTCTTCTTCATAATTCAGACAAAAGCAGAGCAGAACAGAACAATGCAAGAGCAAAGCAGAACAATACAGATCAGTACAGGGCAGAACAAGACAAAGTAGAACAAGCAGAATAGAGCAGAGCAGGACAAAGGTCAGGCTGTACAGGGCAGTGCATTTGATGGATGAATAGTAACGACCAATAGATTGCAAATGAAGTTCACCCTAGTTGAGAGGGAGTGTTAAAATTGGCAACTAAGGCCAAACTTCATGTGGGTCATCTTATTCATGGCTGATAATATTTTTATTAGATTCATTTTGAGAGGTGTAATATTGATATAAAGATCATCCGATTCCGATAAGTATTCATGGAGATATGAATTCATTTTCATTATGGAATTATTATCAAGCCAACCTACAACTCATATAGGCTCAGAAGCCCAACAGTCGTATCTATTCAAACACCAATGTTGTGTATAAATACAAGAGGACTTTTCCTCATTTGGACTCATCTCATCACATCTCTCTCTCTACTGCGCAAAAAAGAGTCTCTTCTCTACTACGCAAAAAAGGGTCTCTCCCTCACACATGTGAAGCCGGAAGCTACTGAAACTTAAGCTGCAACTGCAGAAGTAAATTTTGACCTATGTGGACCAGAAAATTTCCTCAACTGAACTGCGTTGTAGGTTCATCTGAACCTCCTCTGAAAGCCGCAACTTTTGGTGGTGGAATCAAGTCAATCCGACAGACGGTTTGCAAGATATTGACTGCCCTAGTTTGAAGGAAGCTACTGAAACTGAAGCTACAACTGCAAAAGTGAAGTTTGACCTGCGTGAACCAGGAGATCTCCTCATCTGAACTGTGTTGTAGGTTCATCTGAACCTCCTATGGAAGTTGCAACTTTTGGTGGTGGAATCAAGTTGATCCGACGGTCGGTTTGTGAGACATCGTCTGCTCTAGTTTGATGATGAAGCTACTAATGCTGATGTTGCTGATATAGGGTTTGCAACTACTAACATAAATCAGATTTATTGTACTATTTCTCTCTGCTAAATTATTGAAGATAAAATAAGATTTGATCAAAGGGTTTCCCCACACATTGTGGGGTTTGTCCCTAGCTAACCGCCACATCTTGTGTCTCTTATCTTGGCTTGTTTTCTGTTGATCGTTTAATGTTCTATCTGTGCTTTACCTTATGTACATGTGATTGCTAATCTGTGGAATATAATAAGAAAAAGAAGTAAACTATTATAAGCATAGAACATACCATAACTTAACACTCCATCATTATACCAGGGCTCATGGCCCTGCTTACAAGGGTCTCGACCCTCCTCTAAAGAATAGGATTCAAACTCGGCCTGTCACATGTTGAGAAATCCATTAGGGCAATTTTATTTCGATTTCTCTTTTTTGACATTTACCTATGATATTATATATTTCTTCTATTGATTATATTAGCGTTCTTTATCAGCAAATAAATGCCAAAACAAGAAGATCACAAACACAAAATAGGACACAAGATGTAGGCACTCAGCCAGGGAAAAACCACTATGAAGGGGAAATCCAGTGAAACTCTTCCACTAGTAGATTCAAATCAAATTGAGACAACCAAGACCATAGACTCCTTCCATCCACTAAGGCAAACTCCATGTAACCTAGTAAACCATCTCTCCCTTTCCTTCACAAGTCAAAATAGGTCTTTTTCTACAAAACGAATCAACAAGAGTCTTGGTCTGATTTGTACTTCTTGAAGCTTGGTATGTACCTTTGGCCCTGCGATTTCTCTTTATTCCCTTCGCATTTGAGGCAGAATCTCGACTCCAAATATCTCTCCTTCCTTTGCTATGATAATTCCTTCCTTGTGATGACAAAATACTTCTATTTAGACACCTTCGTGCTTCCTATATAAATGTATATCGATGTGATATCTCTCTTCCTTAATAGGTTGAATAGTACTTGTATATATACTCTTCTTGTGTGAGGACATGTCCCTTCAATGAGTCCGTCTAGTAGAAGATGGAATCAACTTGGTGAATGGAGGCTTATTAAATATTTTGACACAAAAACATATTTTCTTCTTTAACATGAGGAACCCAAGAAATGTCCTTTATGTAATGAATATGACTTTGACTTTTGACATAAACCTAGAAGCCTTCAATGGAGGCTTTTGACCTAGAAACAAACAAACAAAGCATGAAACCCATGCTTAATAATAATTTTCTTTTTATAAATTTCCTTTCTTTCTTTCGACAAATACATGACTCAATACAATTATGAAGATTGAGCCCTTATTTCCCTCTTCATATAGTTTGTTAGAGCTTTAGCTTCTTCTTTTGGTGGTTCGACAATTGAACCCTTAATATGTCCAATGACCTCATTTTCTATGAGGATGAAATCTATCCTCTTCTTCCTTGCGAGGATATTTGATAACCCAACCAACTTATTGCTCTCCTTACAAAATGAAGTCATTTTGATAGTAGATTCAGTTATAAATATAAGGATACTTACTTGTCAAGTGAAGATCCCCATTGATGGTAATATCTTCAACTTGATGCCTTCTTGGTTTTGATGATGATGTTTGCTTCCTTGAAGATGACAATGCTTCTTCTAGAGATGTCCTTCAAAAATGTTTGTGATGAGTTTCTTGATTGAAATAGAGTGAGAACACCTTGATTTCTTTGATGTTTCTTCTTTGATGTAGAGACTTCAAGATGCTTCAATGTGTATACCTCCTTCTTTGAGTGGAGGTGGGGTCTTTGAGGCTTTCTTGTTGTTGTTGCTTTTAGAAGGTGTGATCCTTGAAATGGGTAGTCCTTCTTGATGCTCCTTAGATTGTTCGGCCCTTATGTATCCCTTCTTGATGATTTGATGTCCTCTTTGATGTCTTGACCTTTCTTGATACTCCTTTTGATGGTCCTTCTTCAAGTTTCCTTTCCTCATCTTGTCACCCTAGCTCTGATACCATGTTGAGAAATCTAGGGCATTTAGATTAAAATTTTCTCTTACTTTTATAACTGCTTGCAATGTATTTTTACTTAACTTGATTAGCTTCTTCAACTTGGTTATTATTGTGTTTTCTATCTTCAAATAGCTACCAAACAATGAAGATCAAAGAGACAAGAGGACACAAAATGTAGGTTGTTAGTCAGGGCCAAAACCTCTCCTCTTGAGAGGAAAACCCACAAGAATTCTTCTCTTCTTATAAAATCTACAAATGACGAATTCCAAGACCTAAGACCCCTCTAAGACCAAGTCAACCTTCTCCTTGATGAGCTTTCTTTCCAGCAATTTCGACCCCACAAATTCTTTAGCATCTTTGACCCCAGCAGTTTCTTCTGCAACTTCGACCCCAACAGTTTCTTTTGCAACTTCCCAGCACTTCAATTTCCCATCAACTTTCAAACACTTCGACTTGCCCAGCAACTTTAGAAACCTTAACACGAGAAAGAGAGAGAGGGAGAGAGATCCAAAACTTTGATCTTGTGTTTCTTCTTGTTATCCTTGAATTTCGTCCCTTTCAGCTTCTTTTTTAAGGATATCAAACTTGTTTGTTGTCTATCCAAATGAGGTCAAGTTCCTTCTTATATATAGGCTTTCCAGGGGTACGAATTGCTTCCTTGAGACTGATTTGATCTTTCATGTAGGCCGACTTGCTTGAGGCACTATGACAAGGTCTTGGAGGATCTTTGACTCTAATTTGACTCAAATATTTTTTTCTTTACAATATGTAACATGCCCAAAAAGGTCTTCCATACATGACAATGGCTCTTATGACTTGTTGACTCAAAAACAACCCCTAGAACCACTCAATGGGTGCTTGACCTATAAAATAAATTTCCCTTAAGCATGAAACCCATGGCTCAAGAATGACAATAATAAATTTATTTTTCTCTTTAAATCAAATAAATAAAATCATTATTACATTTGTCATTATCAAGACCGAACCTAGTTACATATTTCAACACTTTCTCTTAACTACGGAGGTATTCATAATCCATACATTGTACTTGGACATTCTCATATTAAAGAATTTTCATAAGAAGAGTCAGATTGGTAAGCCATCCCATAAGCTATCAATTCAACTTATCTTATTGCATCTCATCATACCAGCCAGCATTGTCACATAGCAAGGTTTGACTAATAGCTCTATCTCTCCACAAGATCAAAGCACAATGTTGTTGAGACCAATCACTGATAGACACCATCATAGTTGTCTCTCAAGGCACATACCCCACCCAGGGGTTCATAAGGTGTGTCCTTTTAGGACAATTCCTACCTTGGAATAACAAATCCTCAAGGAAATTCCTCTTCGACTAATCTTACCTATTGGATGCCCTACCACATCCTCAAAGAGTATCGGAAACAATCTCAGATGCTTACCCAATCCTCCATTATTTCTTCACAACATGAAGATAAGAATGATGTGCCTATCTCTTCTCATGGCCTTCACTAAGACTTACGATTGTTAGTCTTGGTCTAGTGCATGACACATGAAGTAGAGAACCATATTTGTCACTCCCTCTTAACCAAGGAGGACCAACTCATTCCTATAAAATGAATATACCCAAGCTCCCTCTTAATCAAGGACTTTTCCAAGCTTCCTCACAACTAGGGACTTGTTTCCAACAGCAGTTGTTTGGTGGAGATTATGGTACTATCAGCTGCTAGTAGGGCTCCTCTTTTCCATGCCATGAACTTCAACTTTTTCATCATGGAGCTTTCATCTTCCAATTCTTCTTTGGAGGGCATCGGTCATCCATGACTTTCCTTCCAACGAACCATAGCGTTGGACCAATAGTCATGTCATCCTTCTTTGCATCAGAAAGTGATCTTCTGGTCCACATATGGTTCTTCTTCACATAGCTACCTCTTCCAATTCATGTTCTTTTCAGGATCTTCCATCTATTCTGATGAGTACTTAGTTGTATGTGACATCTGCAGCTCTCTTTTCGATAGCCCTATTACGACCCAAACAGATGTTATTCAAAATCAAAATGAACATCAAATCAAAATTACCTTTTACGATGGCCTTTCATCATGACATCGGCTTGCTAGCAACATCAACATCCTGCACATTCATAAACACATCTCCAAGACTCCAAATGTCAAGGGTCTTCTTTCTTTACAGACTTTATCAAGGTCTTTATATCTTCGCTATGGAAATGTCTTAGCCAATTATTCTAGGCATCAGATGTTGATCACTTATCTTATGTGACAATAGTTGCATCTTTCATGAACTCTAGTTGCATCTTTCATGAACTCTCCCTTTCTTTCTTCACATATTGCTTCCTAGCAACTTATATGCATAGTTCATTTATCTTGTCAACCACCTCATATTCCACATGAGGACACATTATGTTGACTTCATCTCATCAATATGTGAACTAATTCAAGGTATATGCTTTCATGCATCTTTCTAAATGAAGAGATCTTTCTTATTTGATCATGCTAATGAGATAGAGCATTCAACCATGCTTTTGCAACTATATGATGGCATGACTTAATCAATACATACTTCTTTTCCCCTTTTGGTCGTCTAAACTTCCTTCGGAAACTTCCTTTTCTTGCTTGAAAGTGCATCAACCATATTGTACTCCTATGTCATCATGCCATCATCCTTCTAAACAAAGAATCCCACACAAGGTGGAATGTAGACCATCAATGAGACGCTTCTTTCAAGTAGAGGTGAACCTTCTAATGGAAATTCCAATAGAGGATCTTGATTATCCTCTTCCTATAAATGATCCTTCCTATTGATGATGTATGATGATTTCTTTTTATGCTAGATGACTTTCTTCCAACCATATATATATTACTACTCCGGTATGAGCTACTATCATCATGATTGCTACAACCATGTACACTTTTATTTCAGCTATCCTTTCAAGCTTCTATAATGATGTCATGAGCTCTTTCTTTGCTTCAATCATATGCTTCTAATTTGATGTCATCATCTACTAAGATGCATCATGTCATACTTACAATGCTTCTCATCTTGACAACCATGATAGAGGTTTTTTCACCTCCTACTTTGCCTTGCTATGTACCTAAGACACCTTAATAGTGAAGATCTATTCCTTACTTCTTGGATTTATTCTCATTAGGTTCTTCTACTTCTTCAATTATATGGGCTTCATTCCTTTCTTTTCTTTTCTTATTGTCCTTCTTGATTTTAGGACAATCTCTCTTTAAATGCCCATATTGCTGACATCCATAGCATTGGATCTTTGACATATCGGTCTTCTTCTTTTTCTGAGGACCAAACTTTCCAAATTTTCCTTTTCTTCTAGCCATGGCAACAAATCCTTGAACTCATTTATTTGATCCCACATCACTTTTTGCCTTCAACCTTGTTTCCTCAATCTTACATAATGACCAAAGTTCACTGAATGGGGTGGCTTCCTTCTTTCCATAGATGTTTTATATAAAGTTTCCCCATTCATCAAGTAGAGCATTGAGCACAACAGTGGTCATCTCTTTATCAGACATTATTTCCCCAACCTCTTGTAGTTGGTCTCTTATTTGTGACACCCTCATAAGGTATGAGGTTATCCCTTTTCCATTGATACCTTCATCTTGTATAGCTCAGTTCTCAAAGATATAACGTCTCCAGCAGTGCTTATGAGGGACAATACTACTAGCTTATCATATACTTCTTATGATTTCTCTAACTTTGCCACATAAGGGATGAGGGAATCCTTGATTGATTCTATAAGGATTCTTTGAGCCCTTATTTCCCCCTTCATATAATTTGCTAGAGCTTCAACTTCTTATTTTGGTGGTTCGACAATTGAACCCTTAATATGCCCAATGACTTCATTTTCTACGAGGACCAAATTTGTCCTCTTCTTCCATGCAAGAAAATTTTATGACCCAACCAACTTATTGATCTCCTAGCAAAATGAAGTCATTTTGATAGTAGATTCAGTTATAGATATAAGGATACTTGTCAAGTGAACATGTTTCGTTGACGCTAATATCTTCAACTTGATGCCTTCTTGATTTTGATGATGGTGTTTGCTTCCTTGAAGATGACAATGCTTCTTCTAGAAATGTCCTTCCTCAAATATGTTTGTGATGAGATTCTTGATTCAAATAGAGGGAGAGCACCTTGATTCCATTGATGTTTCTTCTTTGATGTAGAGACTTCAAGATGCTTCAATATGTATACCTTCTTTCTTTGAGTGGAGGTGGGGTCCTTGAGGTCTTCTTCTTGTTGTTGCTTCTAGATTGTGTGATCCTTGAAATGGGTAGTCCTTCTTGATGCTCCTTAAATTGTACAGCCATTATGTATCCCTTCTTGATGATTCGATGTCCTCTTTGATGTCTTGACCTTTCTTGATACTCCTTTTGAAGGTCCTTCAAGTTTCCTTTCCTCATCTTGTCACATTAGCTTTGATACCATATTGAGAAATCTAGGGCAGTTAGATTAAAAGATTCTCTTACTTTGATAACTGCTTGTGATGTCTTTTTACTTTAAAAACTATTATTTTGTTTTCAATCATCAAACGACTACCAAACAATGAAGATCAAAGTAACAAGAGGCCACAAATTGTAGGTTGCTAGCCAAAGGCCAAAACCTTTCCTCTTGAGAGGAAAACCCACAAGAATTCTTCTCTTCTTATAGAATATTCAAATGACAAATTTGAAGACTAAGACCCTTTACAAATACCCCTCCAAGACCAAGTCAACATTTCTCCTTGATGAGCTTTCTTTCCAACAATTTCAACCCCAGCAACTTCTTTAGCAACTTTGACCCCAACAGTTTCTTCTGCAACTTTGACCCCAACATTTTCTTATGCAACTTCGACCCCAACAGTTTCATCTGCAACTTCGAGCCCAATAGTTTCTTTTGTAACTTCTCAGCACTTCGACTTGCCCAACAACTTTCTAGCACTTCAACTTGCCCAACAACTTTAGAATCCCTAACAGAAGAGAGAGAGAGAGAGAGAGAGAGAGAGAGATCCAAAACTTTGATCTTTATTTTCTTCTTATCCTTGAATTTTGTCCTTTTCAGTGTATTTCTTGAGGAGATCGAACTTTCTTATGTCTATCCAAATGAGGTTGAGTTCCTTCTTATATATAGGCTTTCCAAGGGTACTAACTCTAGAATCCCTAACAGAAGGGAGAGGGAGAGAGAGAGATCCAAAACTTTGATCTTTATTTTCTTCTGATCCTTGAATTTTGTCCTTTTCAGCGTCTTTCTTGAGGAGATCGAACTTTCTTATGTCTATCCAAATGAGTTTGAGTTCCTTCTTATATATAGGCTTTCCAGGGGTACTAATTGTTTCCTTAAGATCGACTTAATCTTTCATGTAGGTCGACTTGCTTGAAGCACCATAACAAGGTCTTGGAGGGTCTTTAACTCTAATTTGACTCAAATAAATATTTCTTTATGATATGTAACATGCCCAAAAGGGTTTTACATACATGACAATGAATATTATGACTTGTTGACTCAAAGAAATCCCCTAGAAGCACTCACTAGGGTGTTTGACCTATAAACTAAATTTCCCTTGAGCATGAAACCCATGCCTCAAGAATGACAGTAATAAATTTATTTTTCTCTTTATATCAAATCATAAAATCATGATTACATTTGTCATTATGAAGACAGAACCTAGTTACATATTTCAACATTATTAGGCAACTACTCTGCAATCATCACCATAGAAGACCCAACCACAACCTTTTTAAGACTCTCCACACAATCCTAAAAATCTTAGCCCTGTGCACTCAATTCACTTAGATTTTCTGCCCTCTTTTAGGGCTCTTATAACCATAGTTTTAAAAACCAGAACTGGTGACCGAACCGGTCCACCTAATAAACCAGATTTCAAACCAGAACCAGTGAAACCGGGACTAGTCATATCTCAATGAATTGGTTTAAAAAAATGCATTAAATAATTAATTTTTAATGAAAAAAAAAAAAAAAACTATTTTTAATATTTAAAACCATGATTCCAAGCCAATAGAGATAAAATATGCAATGCTTTCTCATCTATATACCATGTAAAGGTGAATATATCAAAATGGCACCGCATGCAATACATATCATCGACAAAATACATAAACAATGAGGCTCTAAATGGCCTATAAAGTCCAAAAACAATGCTACAAGTTATGAGGCCATTGGCCTACTACAAGGCTACAAGTCTACACATGATCAATCATCAAATTCATCACCACTACTAAACATAGGATCATCAACAGGAGCTACATAGACATCATTTGGTTCAGGGTCTGAGGATGTCTCAAACTCATCTACAACCTCAGTGGTAACACTGTGACCAATAATAAAAGAAGTGGACCTAATGGAAACACGAGTTGGTCGAGTTGCACAACTAGTGTCTTCCATTGGTTGTTTTCCTTTGCTTGATGTGGCTACTAATCCTGGTTCTGATTGTGCTACCAAATTTTTTCCATCCTCTCTTAATGCCATGTCAATATCAAAATCAGCATCAAACACAGGATCTTCAGTCTCCTCCACCCATTCTAATGTCGGATCAATATCATCCCATGTAATGGGATCTAGATCAAGTGTTATGTTCATCATTTAGTTGTGCCTTAGTCAAAATTTGTATTGCATGAAGACAAGATCATTTAATTGTTTTTGTTCCAAACAGTTTCTCTTCTTCGTGTGTATGCAATTGCGCTCACAACATGAAGCACAGCAAGTTTGGTTGAGGACTCTAATTGCAAACTTTTGCAATTGAGGACATTGGCCACCAAAAAACTCTCACCAATGTGCTGCAAAGAGAAAGACATTAACTGGTAACTTAGTTCATTTCATTAATTATTTACAAATTACAAGCATTTATAGATAATTTGAATTGTAAATTTGTAAACAATTTAACTTGAAAAGAAAAAAAAAATTGGAATTGCTTACATGGTTGATCCACATCTCTTGCCATCGTTGCCAAGTTTTTGCCAAAGGTACAGCTACCATTCTGAAAAGAGTAAGTTGTTTATGTATTTCCAATTGTTCTGCATGGATAGGGACCATGTGCTCCAAGCAATCAATCAATCCATCTCTGACCTCTCCAACCTACAGATCTCCCAGTCAAGCTTCATAATGATACTTTGGGTTCAAAAAATACCCAGCTAAATGTATAGGACGATGGAGTTGATTGTTCCATTTGTTATCAATGATCTCCCATATACAGTCATATTTAGCTAACCTATCCTTGTAAGTTTCTCGTATCTGCTCCTTTGCCTAAGCCATAGCCTCATAAATGTAGCCCATGGCCAATTTTTCCCCATCAACCATCCTTAACACCTTAACAAGGGGCTCAGTAATTTTCATAAGCTTTGCAGACCTTTTCCAAAAATAATTGTCAAAACTTTCTTTTTGGTGTATATTCCATCTTGTCTACGAGCCCACCGAGATTCAGTCCAATCATCATAAGAAAACATTTTTCTGCAGGTTTTTTTGTTAAGAATTGAGACATTTCAACATGAAGAATTGAGTTGCAAATTTAATAATTGTAGGCCTAACAAGCTCTTTGCCCCTAGTGTCTTTTCTCATTAGGCTCAATACCCATGAGTGGTTGTAGATGTATTTTGTAATGCACTTGGCATGCTCTATAGTGTTTTTTACCCACTCCACTTGCTTATGTCCTCAAGCATGAGGTCTATGCAATGTGCAACACATGGAGTCCAAAATATAGTCTTATATTTGGACTCAAGCATCTTTCCAACAAGAACATAGTTTGAGGCGTTATCTGTGATGACCTACACAACATTCTGCTCCACCACTTCTTGAATAATCTCATCTAAAAGCTCAAATAGAAGGGTTGCATACTTCACCTTATCAGATGCATCAACTGGTCTCAAAAACATGGTTCCTTAAGGGAAAGAAACAAGGAAATTAATGATAGTGTGGTTCTTTCCATCGATCCATCCCTCTGACATGATGGAACAACCTATTTTGAGCCATGACTCTTTATACTCAGCCAAATATTCATCAATGGAAGAAATCTCTTTTTGCAAGAGAGCTCCCTTCAAGTCATGCATAGTAGGGCCTTTGAAGCCATTTCCTGCAACTATAATAGAATCCTACATAACGTGGTAATAAGGTGAGTGACCAACATTAAATGGGATATATGCATCATACCACCATCTAGCAATGTATTAATAAGAAGTTTCTTTGCACTGTTTTTCCAATGTTCATCCAAAGTGGGTTGACGACTTGGATGAGAGGAAGTGGGATTAGCAAAGGCAGTGGTGGCAGAGGATAAGAAATAACTATGGATGTTTGTTCTCTTTGTTCCTTTAGGTTGTTGGCCAAGAGCAGGAGGAACATAATGAAATGGGTCATCGGTGGAAGGGATAGAAAAAGAGTCTTGAGTCTCATAATCATTATACCCACTCTCTTTCATGGCTTGTAATAATTCTCTCTTCCTTGAAATTTCTTCTTGGATGGCCTTCTCCCTAGCCTTATTCTCCTCAAACTTTTCAAACTTGGCAAGGTATTTTGCCCTAACAGGACCTAACACTTCCTTTAGTGCTTCACATGGCTTTACTTGGCCTCTTATCTCAGCCAAGTGTTGTTTCAATCCGAGAATACCCCTACCTCCAATAGATTTATTGCACAAATTTGCATAGCATTTTTCCATCAATCATATCACGATGAGCCCATGCAGTGTCCTTGGCTTTTGGAGCCATGTTGGCTTGACATAATTCAAATTTGCAAAGAAATCTGCCATTTAAAAAAATTGCAGCTAAGAAAAATGGAAAACCTAAGATAAATTTAGGAAAAAAAATGTGTTTGTAGCCTACAAAATTTGACATAGAACTAGAGATTTGTTAGCATAGAAGTTTAGAACACAAAAAATTAATACATGTACAGCAGTGAAATGATGAATTTTTCAAGTCAAAACCCCTACCTGGAAATGCAAACTAGCTTCCTTAGCCTCCTCTTGAAGATGCCAACTCTACTAACAGCGTTAAACTATCTCCAAAATAGCTCCAAGTCCAACTCCAAGCCTCCAAGATGACTACTGCAGCAAAAACTCAACACTCTCCAAGCTCCCAATCAAACTCACAAGATCTCCAAACGAGGTGTGAGGCAAATGAGGGGGGTGATCTCCTTTTAAAGGCTTGGAGAGGACGTTTTAGGAGGGAAACAATCCTTACTTTCCCTCCAAAACACCCAAGAAGCTTCCTAAAAGACGCCATGTGGATCCATTGTGGCCTTGGCAATGAACCAGTTGGTTTAGGACGGAATTGACTGGTTTGGTCCGATTTTTGTGGTTTTTAGGTGAAATAGACCCTTGAACCGGGTTTTATGTCTAGTTTGACCCGATCGCCCAATATACTGGCCAGTTTGATCAATTTTCGATTCAAGTCGGTCAGTTTTTAAGACTATGCTTATAACAACCTCAAGGATGCCTTAACTATAGCCCAAAATAATCCTCAAAACCTTGTGCAAGCCTCCCTTCTCGGTCCTTGAACCTTTGTGTTATTCCTTGAAGAAATGTGGCCCTCACTCCAACATTATACCAAGCCTCATGACCCTACTTACAGGGGTCTCGGCCCTCCTCTAAGGAACAAGATTCAAACTCGGTCTGTCACAAAGTTCTGCCCTTAAACATATGCCCTAAACCTCGTCCAAAGTCACATCCAACAACTCCTAATCTTCAACCTGTACTAGAACATAGAAGCAAGACGAAACTCGTCCTCCATCTTCTCTCTAGCTTAGCTCCTCTAGGTCTGCGACTCCTTATGTTAGTCTTCTCTTTGATGAATGCACTTGTGGTGTGTACAAATGGTCCCAATCTCTCCTCTACTTATAGTGTCTTTGGTGGTTTCACATTTCACCAAAGGGCATGACCTTTAACCCAAGCCGAATTGAGTTTAATTTGTCAAAACCCAACTAACATAAGAAATCAGATTTCTATCATTTGTCTTCGCACAGACTATTAAAGCCTTAGGTGCCCCTTAGACCTTCAAGGGTGCCCCTCATGTATCCAATGATTAAACTATCATTTTTCACCTTGGTCTTGCACCCACAACTTTGGGTATAAAACCCACCACTTTGGTACATTACCCACAAAACCAACTTTTTGTGGGTCAACTCCTCACAAACCCAGTACCACAGGGGTTGTGGGAGTACCTCCCAAGCTACACATTTCAACAACCTCCTCTAAGGTCTTAGGGTTATAGGAGGGGTACTACTTGGGAGACTTGGTATGAAGTAGCGTGCCCATCATTGTAATTCCATCATTCCCCAAATTCATCTACATTCTTCAAGCTTGTGGTCATTGGCTTATTAGGATTGACACTCACTTATTCTCATCCTTGAGTCTAGGCCTGAATATTTTCCCTAGAGGTTGATGCTGCTAAAAGAACATTGAAAGCATAAAATGACCATAATGAAAGAAAAAGAAAGCTGAAAATGCAAAAGATGGTCGGGACATTCATTAGTGCGTGGGAAAAAGCCTAACATGAGCTCTACCCCCCTCATTAGCCATCACCCATTTCCTTGAGCACTTTATGCTCCATCACATAATAGAGAAACTCTTACATGTTCAAACCTTGATGAGCGATAACCTAACTCATCAAGGGGTAAATAAATGTTAAATCATTAAAAGCAAGCTTGCGCTCCTAAGTTATGCTCTCATTCAAAGCATTATCAAAAAGAAGTAGAAGGTGCACTAGAGGGATGGAAAAAATAAGTTGAGGAAAGGAGTGACTCATGCCTCCATGACTGCTTCCTCCTTATATCTATACACTCAAGATGATAGACCTCCATCAGTTGGTCCCATGGTCGTGGCACCTTGCCCCAAAGTCCTTCCCCTCCATTACCACTATTATCACAAGCACCTATGGAATGAAGGATTGACCTAGGACATATCACCTCCCCTTAGCGGTTGGAAACGCCTAATAGGGCTAACCTTCTAGCCATCCCTAAAATAAGTAGGGAACACTTTTACGGGACCTAGCTAGATATTTGAAGGTGATCTAAGTTTTGTTAGAAAATCAGAAAGATGGAAAGATTTTCTTATGTTGATAATGACTTGTGATATCTTTGAGTTCTTATTAACTTTCTTATGTTCTTCTTCTATCTTTGTTTCATCAAGAAATTATCAAAAGCAAAACACGAATATCAAAGACACCAGATGTAGGCACTCTGCCAAGGCTAAAACCCATCTATAGGGGAAAACCTAGTTAAACTCCTCCACTAGAAAATTCAAGTTGAGATAGACCAAGACCGTAGACTCAAAGACCTTCCTCCTCCACCAAGTCAGTCTTCTAATATGATTCAATAAACTTCAATAGTCTTTTCTTGTCCAATAGCTTCAGCACAGAAACAACCCAAAATTTTGGCTCCTAGCAGAGCTAGAATTTCGGCCCAGTTATATCATTGTAACTTTGTCCCTTCTAACAGCTCAACAGCATCACACGTGTGTGTGTGTGTGTGTGTGTGCACGTGTGTGTGTGTGTGTGTGCACGCATGCGCGCGTGTGTGTGTGTGAGAGAGAGAAAGAGATTATATTGACTTCTTGAGCTTGATAGAGACCTTCTCCTTCGCTAGCCTTTTCCTTCTTATCCCTTGAATTCCGCACTTTCACTAACCCCAAAAGTTGCAGATTGAGCTTGATGAGTGAGTGCTCCAAATAAGGTCGAGTTGTTGCTTTTATATAGGATATTTTGCCCCTCAGTTAGACCGACTTGGTGGAGGAGGCCTAATTGACCTATTTTAGATTAAAATAAATTTATTTCTTGACAAATGAAGCCCAAGAAGGGTCTTTTACATTATACCATGGACAATGACACTTGACATAAACCATAGAAGCCTTAAATGGAGGCTTTGACCTAAAAACAATTGACCCAAGCATGAAACCCATGCTTTAATAAGTCAATTTCTTTAATAATAAAATTTATTTATCTTTATTTTGACAAATACATTAAATCATGACTCAAATATAATTATGAAGACCGACACTAGTTTCATTCTTCAACAAGTTTGAATTGTTATTATGCCCTTAACAATTCAGTATGGTCCACTATAATGCATTTATGGTCATTGTCCCTAATGATTGGTGGTTTTCACTTGATCTTGACATGGCTTTTCTAGGTGGCTCTTCACAAAGCAGCAAAAGCCTTTGAGGATGCATTACATCACTCCACTACACAACATGCCCATGTCATCTTGAACCTTCCAGAGAGCATTGATAACCTTGTATATGTAGCATTGCCCCTCTAGAGTAGAGCGTTGGGCACCTTGATGGTTTCAGATGATGATTGACACCCCATAGCACCCCGGGATGATGAAATGCTAATCTATTCTTGCTTGGTGTTGGATTTACATGATGTTGTACCCATAAAACCCAGGGCACCCCCGGGTGGCCTTGAAACTGTTTGATGTGCATTGCTTGATATGGAGTCCAAATGATGATGATCGTCCTTGATATGACAAGGGAGGACTTGTTCTCTGATCCCCCAGAGGTTGCAACGCTCCATTTACCTGAGTTGACATCTTGCATCTTTGGTACTTACTTTCATTCTTGAAATCTTATGTCTTATTTCTGGGTGATATATTTTAGGTCTGAACGTGTTCATGGTAAATTTGGCATGTCTGTTGGTACTTCTATGGCACCGTGAAACTCCCAAAACACTCGTATAAACATGATGCATCTTACTAGCACTTGTGAGAAGGGTTTGTAGGACTGCAATCTAAAATGTGTCCTCATAACATATAATCTTGCAACATCTGAGGGTACTCAACACCTTTAACGCAAATCTAAATAGGTCGATGCATGACACCAATTAGAGACTTGGCATTTAGACCAGCCTTATTGTCTTTGAGTTCTGATTTCATCCGCAATTGGTCATTCTGGTTTTGAGCAGTAGTAGTAATGTGCACATGTTGATCGTAATCCTTGAACAGAGGGATTATCTTTCTGTTGTGATATACCCATCTAATAATCCTTTTATATTAATTACAAGTGAAATACTAATGCCAAATGGTAAAAAGAATTGTCTTACGTTCACACAGTTTGAGTTGAAGGGCTTTAAAACAAAATTCTCATCACTACATTTGATAAAGATCCGTTCTATTGTAATGGTAAGTTGGTAACATGATTTTATTCTGATTTCTGAACACTAAATGATCACTGTATGAGGCACTCTAAAACTGTGGTAAACGTATTCTAAATGCCAGTACATGCTGTTACCATGTACTAGCATTTGAATTGCAGTTCATGGTTACAATCTGCCCTAAGAAAACAGTGTTTTAATGCTAGTGCCCCATATGCTGTATGAACTAACCACTGTTTGCATGATACAACTAAAGCCTAAGTCAACTGACATGATGGCACGGGATGCAGAGGGCCAGAAATACGAGTGTCAGACATTAGACATGACAACCCTGGAAATAAGACACAAAGGTCACGTTTTATATATATATATATAACAAATTAGTGAATTAAACACACAAAGACGAAATATAGACATTCATTTTTTTTAGAATTTAGAAACTAAAACACTTACATGATGATGATGATGAGAATTCAATCATACAACGAGTACTACATCAATGATGATAAAATGACATATACACAAAATTAGAACCATAAACTGCAGTTTTCTCATTAAGTCATCAAAATCAAAATGTATTACATAGAAACTGAGTCACTACTACTATAGGTGGGAGTGCCAATGGTAAATACAAAATAGAGTAGATACTAGAACCATAGATGGAAGAATCTCATAGCTCATAACTGTCAGTACTGTAGTCCTCCATGTCATCAACATCACTGCCACGGTTCTCTACCCCATCCTCCTCTATCTCTAAGATCACCATCATCAAAAGCAACTGGTTCTAGCACTGGTTTATTAAGATCCAAGTTGGCCAATGTCAGCTTAACATTGCTGTCCAAATCCACA
Source organism: Pinus taeda (assembly GCA_000404065.3). Taxonomy (NCBI): domain Eukaryota; kingdom Viridiplantae; phylum Streptophyta; class Pinopsida; order Pinales; family Pinaceae; genus Pinus; species Pinus taeda. The sequence continues at coordinate 44,861 of APFE030485981.1, forward strand.
TCATCAGGAAACACATTCCACATCTTTGTCTTTCCCTTCAACCACTCCTCCCTCTGCCTGTAAATAAGATGGAGGTTGGCGTGCACTTGGAATCCCTTCTAACACTGCATAATAACCCTTAGGTGCACTCCAAAACCTCTTAGATCTTCAACCTGGGAGTGAAATGAACTTGAGTGAGGGGAAAAGTATGATTTTATGCATCGCGGGCCACTTTTGCGCGGGACATGTGTCTGTTTTCGGAACATGTTGAGGAAACATGTCAGACAGATGTTTGGCATGTGTCCCGTTTACATGACACATGCCAAAAACGTGTCGGACATGCGTCCTCACATATCCATCTCCGACATGTGAAATAGGTGACACACAGGCCATTTGGACGTGTCAAGTTACATAGATTACAACTGTGGAATACACCCCAAGTGCTGACATCTCCATTGCTTCCGTAGGTATTGGTGACATGTGGAATTAATCATTCATTGCATGACATAACCTCATTCTCTCAACACAACCTCATGGTTAAACTGCATTTTAAATTTCACTGTTAAATGATACAGTATCACTTGGTTATCATATTATTTGAAATATTTGTTAGTTGTTAATGGATCACTGTTCCCAGTGGTTGTGATCTGCACTTAAATACTGTAGTATATGTGCTTGGATCACTTCACTATTTACTCAAATCGATCACTATTGTTTGGTGGCAATCTGCTTTAAACATAATACCCATATCTCTGCTATGTTTTCCAGATTAATGATGGTACATGGATTAACAGAATTTGATCTTATCATTATTCACTGATTAAGAACCTTGCATTGATGTTCATTGTGAAATTTCTTGGGGTTGTCACCACAAACACATAACATATGCCCGTTGAAATCTAGTGTGATGACTTGATTCTTAAACATTGTTTCGCACATTAAGTGATCTGCATTTAATGACATTGGTAAAGGCACTTTAAAAATTGCATCTAATCACTGACACAACTTATGGTTAATTTTCCCTTGATATGCTGTCATTGATATACATAATTTCATGGTGCAACTGAAAACGTGTGTATTACCTTATGCATGATCTTTTGAGCAACTCATTTTCAATTTCAAACATAAATTGAAATAAGCATTGTCATCTAAATTGAATATCTAAAGCTCGTTCGCAATTGGTAAATTGATACACTAATTGTGCATAATTAAAGCAAGGCCACCAAGGTGACTATCAGTGGCTTGATTGAGTGTTGCCTCTTGGCTCCCCTCTGGAGTTACGACATTTCTTCTTAGGTGAGAACTTTGAGTTGCAACATTTTGGCATTGTTGCTGGGTAGAAAGTCCACTAACCGACTTAATATTTTTTAAGATTCTGATTTGATGAGCTTTGGACAGTTTTGACAAATATTTGGAAGCTTATCTGGTGACTCCATTGAGGGGAAGAATGCCATTTCCCTTGTATATTTTTAAAGGGCTTGTTGTTTGGAGGGTTGAGCAAGCAACATTGTGTTGGTTTTCTGAATTCACCTTAGTGACTCCACTTTTGTCATGTTTTAGTTGTGGGAAATTGGGCAAATTTTAAAGATAAATGGTTGGCCGAATATTTTATCCCATTGTCTTTCCCAAGCATTCTGAGACTTGTTGAAGAGGTGTTGTCATTGATGTCAAAGGAATTGTTGCCATTGACGTAGATAACAGCTGTCCTAGAGGATGTTAGAACAGCAGGCGCACTTCAAAGTTCAGGCAGTGGCACACCACCTTATTGCAGATGACATTCTGGTTGTGAGTGGTGATCTTGTTTGTGATGTGCCACCTGGGGCTGTGGCAGCTACACACAGGAGGCAAGAGGCAACTACAACTACTCTTTTGTGCACTCCTCGAGCTGCTGGACCGTCTGAAGTTGGACCTTCTGCTGGTGGAAAGAACAAGACAAAGAGACCTGAACTTTGTAATATTATTGGGTTGTGGGTTGATTCTGAGCATAGGATGGATTCTACTAAGTTGAAAATTTAGGTGTTGTTCCTCTAACCAGTAATCAGTGTGGAGGCCGACCAAAGGTGTGCAATAAGTGCAAATAAAAGAGAGTTCACCTTCAAGAATGCAGAGTTTGTTGGATTTGTTTTTGATGAATCTACTGAATATGATTATATTCCCATGTTAGAGATTGATTGCCCATGGTTTCCCAAAGGATGAGAGAATTGGAGTTTGATATATCTGATATGAATTTCTGAACCCTGTGCGCTTACACGATCCCGCAGATCTATAAAAAGTGCTCATTTTCCTCTCAGCTTCTCTTGAGGTGTGGCAATGTATACAAGACAGTTGTTTGCTTATTTTTTTAATTTCTCCTTTCGATGAGAGGACTGTTTGGTGAGTGCTGTCTGAACTCTGCTCTGAGTGTGTTCATCATTCTGATATTGTTTGCTTATTTTTTTAATTTCTCCTTTCGATGAGAGGACTGTTTGGTGAGTGCTGTCTGAACTCTGCTCTGAGTGTGTTCATCATTCTGATATTGTTTCACTTATTAATATGGCTGAAATCTAGGAAGAAGTCCAAAAGGCTGCCTAAGAAGCGGTCATCTGCTTTGGTCCCCATGCTATCAAAAGTGTCATGTCGCTTCCTAAATTAATTTGGAACAAGAATAATTATTACATTTTGGGGCCAATTTTGGAGGTGATGGGGCCCATTCGATTTTATTAGGAGGTTAGACTTAGCATAAATTATTTTGTTGTGTTTAAGTTGATGTGGTTAAGACTTAAGTATACATGGGGGGCACTCACACTAGGAGAATACGCACTCGCTAGTTCGGTTTGCATGGAGGAGAAGTCGTTGGTTAAGTGAGGGACCCACGATGGAGGGAAAAGTGCTCCACAAAATCTATATAAGGTAGGCAGCTCCCCTCATTTAGTCAATGTTTTGGCATATCAAATTTTTCTTGGCTGCTCGAGCTGCTTAGCCAAGTCATTTGTTGTTTAGCAAGAGTTCTTCAAGCGAAGAGCTCCCCCTTTCTTCGGGGGACTTTGAGTGCCACCCTAGAGAGGTTTTTTTTCAGTCTTTCCGGAGGAGGATTTCATTGTGGTTTCCAGCAGTTGCATTCATCTCCAGGTGGTGCATATTTTTGGAGGAAGCAATGAAGGGATGTTGAGTTTGTTTGTGGCATCTTGCAGAGGAGTTTTGGCCGAGAGGATTTCTGGAGAGGAGGCATAAGAGATTTGTTGTCATTTTGGAGAGTTTGGGAGCTGGAGGAGCATGATTCTCTGCAGTGTGACTTTCGCACTTCCTGGGCCAGCGCAGAGCCAACATTTGGTGCACACGTGGGAGGTAGAGTATTAGTGTTTGAGGCTGAATTTTGCCGGGGGAGCTACGGGAAGCATTTGTGGAGGAGATTGCTACATTTCCGGAGCTTGGGAGGAGGATTTTGCTTGTATTCCTTGCAGGCCATATTCTTGAGCAGTTTGGAGGGCGTAGGGCATATTGGAGGTCGAATTTGGGAGGTTGGATTCAAACCAAACCCTTTATGGGTTTTGTGGGTTTTGGTCAAGGAGCTTGGAGTTGAATTTATAGCATTTTCAAGCAATGGAAGTGGAGTTTCTTGCAGTTCTTTTCCAGCCAGCAGTGTCGTTTTCTGGGACAATGCAGAGCATTAGAGGAGCAGTCATTTCCAGCATTTGAGATCATTGTCTTATCATCTGGATTCTGTCATGCTTGCCATTGAGGCGAGCCCAGGTGCATTCCTGCATACTATTGTACTTGCTCCATCGATTAATAAAATGGCTCAGTTGGTTCTACTTTTGGAGTTTTTATGAGCATTTACTGATTGTTGAAAGTTTGTGTTGTAAATCATTTTTGCTTTGCATATCACCGTTTATATGATTTTGGAACATTACAGTGGTATCAGAGCTCAAATTTTGGCTCAGTCGTGGGGGAACTTTCCTATGAGTGAGGAGGACTGACAAAATATTAATTACAAGAGGCAAAGGTACCGGAGCAGGGAGAGAGAGTTGGAGATTACTCCAAACACAGAGGATCGTGGGAAGATAGTTGTAGCAGAGGATATGGGGAGCCCAAGAGTAGGGAAGAAATGGCCTTCGACAGTCTCTTGAAGGCCTTGAGCAATTTCGCAAAAGGGCAAAAGGAGATGCTAGACGAAATCAAGATGTAGAACCGGGAGCGGAGCACCCACCAGGAGTTTATATTTGGAGAGACTTCAAGAGCCTCTCAACAACCCGATCACCTTTCACCTACTGCGCAACGACCATCTTCGAGTGAGCTAACTGGAGCTACCTTACCTTCTTTTATACCTTTGGCACAGGGTGAAACGGGTGGAGGAGAGGATCCATCATTGATGAGAGAGCATTTCAGGGAGTAGCAGTCCATGGGAGCAGATTTCAGAGATTATTGTAGCTCAAACAGAATGAGAATGGGAAGGGTTATGGAAGCCATGGTATGCAGAATTATGAGTTGCACCGCACCATTGGGAAGATGTATTTTCCCACCTATATTGGCACTACCAAGTGCACAGCAGGTGCTTGGGTGGAGAAGCTGGACACATACTTCCAGCTCAACAGGATGATGGAGGTAGAAGCCATCAAGATGGCCACATTGCATTTGGAGGGGGAGGCACATGATTGGAAGTTTCATGGCTTGTCCACTCTGGGGCAGGTCGGCGTGACCTCCTATGAGGACTTCACACGAAGAAGAGTGGAGCGTTCTGATTGGAGGGATCCAAAGGCTCACTTCAGGGAGTTGACTCAGCTCAAGCAGACAGGACATCCATAGCATTATATTTCGAAGTTCTTAAGGGTCTCAGTCATGGTGCCTAATTTGATAGATGCTAGGAGAGTATACACATTTGTGGAGGGGTTGACAGAGCCACTCCGAGGACTGGTGAAGTCATACAGACCATCTACTCTTTTGGAGGCAGTGACCTATACGCGAGATTTGCAGGGGGCATCCCCAAGGCCCGAGCACCATTTCCTCCACGCACTCCCTACACTCAAAAGGGAGGTGACACTAGAGCACCTACAGCGCAGAGAACAACCCGAGGGCAGGGACAGTTACATGATGAGACCAGGAGGGACCTCAAGAGGAGGAAATTGTGTTTTACATGTCGAGAGCCTTGGACACCAAGCCATCGGTGCACAAGGTTTTCTCAGACAGCAATCAATAGGACAAGGTGGAGTTGGAGCTTGGTGGAGGAGACAGCGAGGATTTAGCAGGGAGGGGACCACAACCACCCCCATCACAGAGAGGAGCATCTTTTGCAACAACCGGGGGAGTCCTAGCTTCTTTTTGCGAGATTCCCAATTTTTTTACCATGAGGATCGGAGGTACGATGCAGGGGCAGCGTGTCTCAGTTTTATTAGACAATGGGGCCACCCACAATTTTATTGATGCTCAAATGGTCCAGAGGAGGGGCATCACCATTGCAGAGTTTGAGGGGTTTTTAGTCTTAATACCAGGAGACAAGACTATGCAGTGCACTCGATATGTTCCCACTTTGACCGTGACCATGGGGAACAATTCGATGACAGACCACTTTTTCATAGTGGATGTACCAGACACCAATGTGGTGTTGGGTGTCCAATGGTTGTATTCCCTTCGCCGAGTTACCACCGATTGGAAGCATCTTGTGATGGAGTTTGTTGGAACGGATGCAAGCAGGTGGTTCTTCGGGGCATGCATTCATACCCCCCTCAGACAGTTTCAGCCCACAAGATGGAGGCCAATTTGAGGCATGAAGACATAGCATGGGCAGTAGAGCTAAGGATTTCAGAGGTTGGGGGAACGGCCAAGCCACCACATCCAGACATACAAGCAATACTAGATAGATATCCAGTAGTCTTTGGAGACATACCACCAGGACAACCACCTGACAAGGGGTTTGAGCACACTATGGAGCTAGAGCCTAGTGTGCAGGTAGTCATTACTACACCCTATAAGCATCCCAAAGCCTATAAGGATGAGATTGAGAGGGCATCAGGGACCTATTGGCATCGGGCCACATCAAACCGAGTTCTAGTCGATTTGCTTCTTCGGTTGCAATGGTGAAGAAGAAGGATGGGACTCTCTGCATGTGTATTGAATACAGGGCCCTCAACAAGAATACGTTGAAGAAGAGGTATCCCATTCCGCGTATTGATGAGTTGATAGATGAACTTAGAGGAGACAAGTGCTTCTCTAAGATAAATTTGCGTTCGAGTATCATCAGATTTAGGTGAGGGAGAAGGACATCCTAAAGACAGCTTTCAAATGTCACTATGGACATTTCGAGTTCCTGGTCATGCCTTTTGGTTTGACCAATGCACCAGCTACTTTCCAGTCGTGCATGAACCATGTGTTCAAAGACCAGCTGAGGAGCTTTGTACTAGTATTCTTTGATGACATCTTGATCTACAGCAGGACATGGGAGGAGCACCTAGAGACAGTATTGCGTATATTGGAGGGGAAGCATTTCTACGCCAAGATGTCCAAGTGCTAGTTTAGGCCAACAGAGATGCTCTACTTGGGGCACATCATAGGTTCAGATGGGGTCGATTCGGGATTGGCCAGAGCCTCAAGTTGTGACAGTGCTGAGAGGATTTTTTGGGCATTTGTACCTATTATAGGAAGTTTATGAAGGGCTTCTCACAGTTGGCAACACCCCTTACTGGTCTGACTAAGAAGGGGGCTTTTGTGTGGACAGAGGGAGCTCAGGCAGCATTTGATCTCCTCAAGGAAGTGACAAGTTGTCGGTATTGGCACTTCCGGATTTTACACAGCCTTTCACATTGGAGTGTAAAGCATTGGGTGTGGGGATCAGGGCAATCTTGTCCCAAGGAGGGTACCCCATTTCTTTTGAGAGTTGGAAGCTCCTACCACACGAGATGACGTATTCCATATACAACTAGGAGATGTTGGCCATAACGCATGCATTGGCCAAGTTTAGACAGTACTTGATGGGAACGGATTTCAGGTGAAGACAGATCACAACAGTCTTCACCACTTCATGGGGCAGCAGGGCCTCAATGATTGGCAGAAAAGGTGGGTCAGCAAGGTGCAGGCCTATGATTTTGATATTGAGTATATGCAGGGGAAGCACAAAGTGGTGACGGATACACTATCTAGGAGACCAGCAAGACTTTCACTCATGAGCATTTGCCATGATTGGAAGGCAAAGTTATTGGTAGAGTACTCCAAGGATCGTCGAGCATGCGAGCTCTTGGAGGGCAGCCATGTAGATGAGCCTACAGGGTGATGGATGAGGTTATATATTACAAAGGGCGCATATTCTTGGTTGTGGGGTCCCAGTTGAGGGAGTGTGTCCTTCGTGCAGCTCATGATTCTCCTTTGTCTGGACACCAGAGGTTTAGGAAGACTTATAAGGCAGTGAGAAAGAGCTTCACCTAGAAGGGCCTCAAAGGGGACGTGTTGAGGCATGTGCAGGAATGCGAGGATTATCAAAGGAACAAAGGAGAGTTGACCCATCCAATAGGACTATTACAACATCTTCCTATCCCTGAGGGGAAATGGGAGAGTATCTCTATGGACTTCATCACCAGACTTCCCTCAATACAAGGGAACAATTATATTTTTGTGGTGGTCGACCAGCTGACCAAGTTTGCACATTTATTTGCCATTTCGACAAGATATTTAGCTTCACAGGTAGTAGAGTTGTTCTTTAGGGAGGTCTTTCGCATGCACGGACTCACTAAGACTATAGTCAGTGATCAAGATAGCCGATTCATGGGGGGGGGGGGTTTGTTAAAATTGGCAACTAGGGCCAAAGTCCACATGGGTCATCTTATTTATGGCAGCTGATATTTTTCTTGGATTCCTCTCTACGAGGGGTATAGGATTGATCTAAAGATCATCCAATTCCGACATGTACAAATGAAGTTTTGAATTTATTTTGATTATGGACAAATTGTCAAGGTCAACTAGCACACTTATGTAGGCTTAGAAACCCAACATTCATGTCTATTCATCCTCAACGTTTGCTATAAATGCATGATGTCTTAGCCTCATTTGGACACACTCAACCTCATACATCTCTCTCTCTCCTCATTTGATTGGGTACGCATTTTCTGGGCAGCTTTCTCTCTCACACATGCGAAGGAAAGGAGCACGAAATTCTGTTTTGGGTGTTGACCAGTGTTGACCAAATTTCAGGGAGTGTTTTGAGTAGCATTGACCTATTTGATTACATTTTTGGGTGAGATACTTTTGTTTAGGCAGGACACATTTCTGGGCACATAAATCGAGGTTAAACATTGACTTTGAACAGCATTGACTTCAGCTAGGGCTGACTGCAGGGTTGGTTGTTTGACCAAGTTTGACTGATTGTTTTGGGTTGTTTTAAGCGTTGATTCATCTTGTTGTTTGGAGGGTGAAGTTGACCATTTTGTTGAGGTTCAAATCTGCCCTGTTGACCAGCGTTGACTTTTCTAGTTAGGGCTCTTTTACTGTTGTTACAAAATATCAAATTTGCAAATTGTACTCTCTCTCTGCTGAACTACTAAAGACTAAAAGAAGAATTGATCAAGGGTTTCCCCACATTGGGGTTTGTCCCTAGCTGGTGCCACATCTTGTGTCCTCGTCTTGGCTTGTCTTCTATTGTTTATGTTTATGTTCTATCTGCACTTTACTATCATGTTGATGTGATTGCCAATCTAGATATTGATATTGGGCTAATAAATAAATTGAAGTAAAATTGCTCTAAAGCATAGAACATAGCATTGTTGCTTAAAATTAACATGGTATCAAAGCTGAGGTGAAGACAAAGCCCAAGCAAGAGTGAAAGAGCAATCACCAAAGACAGTTGGACAAGAACAAAAGGCTCAATGGTTTCCTCATCCCACTTCCCGACTAAAGACAAACTCCATGATAAATTTGACTATCATGGATGGAAGATGTCTCTTGATCTAGCCTTGGAAGAACAAGAAGTGATGGATTATGTGAAGGGTAAAATCCCTGAGCCTCCTTCAAATGCACCGGTTGCTGCGAAGACCAAGTACGATAGAGCTGAAGTCAAAGCAAAGAAGATTATCAGATATTCCATTGACAAGTGTCTAGTGGCCTACATCTCCGAATTGAAGTCCTCTAAGGAGATCTACGACAGGTTGATCAGCAATGTTCAAGGTTAGTAATGTTAATCAAATTCTATTTCTCAAAAATAAGTTGAAGGATATTAAGAAGAGCAAGGATGAGGATCTTCAATCCTACTTCTTAAAGATCATTGAGATCAAGAATGATCTACTTTCGATTGGAGAAGTCATTCTTGACAGGGAACTTACTCTCACCACCCTTGGAGGACTCCCAACTGAATGGTATGTATTTAGAACCACTATACTCAACAAGGATCGAATTCTAAGGTATGAAGAATTGACAACCCCACTACATTCTCTGCTCATGCCAAAAGGAGAGATTATGCATGGTCTAAAGGTCATCTCCATGGAAAGCCTGGATCTAAGGGAGGAAGGAAGGGCAGGTGCTTTGTTTGCAATAAGTTTGGCCACTATGAAAGGGAGTGTCCAAATTGAAGGGACACATCGCTGATGATGATCACAATCATTCTAGGGGCAACTTCAACAACAACGATTAAAGGAATGGCAAGTCCAATGGCAAGGGAAAAAGGAATGTGGGACATCAAGGAAATGGTCGACCCTCCAAGAAAGCAAAGAACTCCAGGTATGAAGAATCAAATGTTGTTAACAATAAGCAAAAGGAGTACTATCTTATATCGACCCTCTCCACTGCCTCTCCACCGGACACTTTGGGGAATTGGCTAATTGATAGTGGTGCCTCAAGGCAATTCACCGGATACTAGGAAGCTCTCTCTAATCTAATAGAAAAGGAGACAAACTTGGAGATCATCCTTGGAGATGATACCACCTATCCCGTGAAGGGACTAGGGAATGTTACCCTTGAATTGAATCAAGGTAACACTATTCATTTACAAGAAGTACTATACGTACCTGATCTCAAGAAGAACCCGGTATCCATTTCGGCAATGGAAGACAAAGGATTCAAGGTGGCATTCATCGATGGAAAGGTACGTGTTTGGAAAAGAAATTTTAAAGATGCTTTTACTCTTGGAATCAAGGTTGACACTTTATATCAAGTTGGAGGAAGTCCATTGGGAGCCATGTCTTGCGACACATCTCTACAATCTAAACTATGGCACTAGAGGTTTTCCCATCTTCATTATAAGGCCCTAACCAATGTGAGACAGGTGGTGACAGGTATGCCCGAGTTCAAAGTAGAGCATGAAGGTGTATGTCTGGGATGTGTTGAAGGAAAACTTACAAGGGGACCATTCCCCTCAAGTAATAGCAAGACCACAGATATATTGCAATTGATCCACTCCGACATATCTAGTATGATGCCCGTAAACTCCTTGGGAGGATAGTTATATTATCTCACCTTTATGGATGATTATTCTCGCAAGACCTGGATCTACTTCTTGAAGAAGAAGAATGAAGTGTTCACCTGGTTCTGACACCTCAAAGCCTTGATCGAAAACCAATCCGAGAAAAAAAAACAAGATATTGAGGACTAGTAATGGGACCGAGTACGAATCCAATGAATTCCAAGATTATTCCAGAGAAGTTGGCATTAAGAGGGAGACTACAACACCATACACTCCCGAGAAAAATGGTGTGACTGAAAGGAAGAATTGCACTATTGTAGAAGTTGTTCGTGCCATGTTTCATGATCAAGGGCTTTCGAAGTTCCTATGGGCTAAAGCTGCAAATACCGCCTTGTATGTTCAAAACCGACGCCCTCATCAAGCATTGGACTCCAAGACTCCCAAAGAAATGTTCACTGGTAAGAAATCCGATGTCTCTCATTTTAGAATTTTCGGAAGCCCCATATATTTTCATGTGCCAAAAGAGAAAAGAAGCAAATTTGGTGCATATGGGAAGAAAGGAGTCTTTGTGGGCTATAGTGAAAATTCTAAGGGATATAGAATTTATGTGGTGGTGAAAGGGAAGTTGAGATAAGCCATGATGTCACCTTCGACGAAGATATGGCCCTCAGAAAGATCAACAACGTTCCTATCCCAAGGAAGGACAAAGAAGCTGACACCGAAAAACAAGTTGCAAAAGAAGATGAGACGATGTTCGATGTTGATGAACCTATGGATCTTATTGATCCTCCTCCTCAAGAGCCCTCCTCTTCCAAGAGGAGACCCTCATGGCTTAGGGAGACTCTCGAAGATGTCGAGAGACATATTGCACCAAGGGGGACTTTCCGTGAAAGAAAGAAGCCGAATAGGTATCAAGGATACTTGACCGTCATGAGCACTATCATTCAAAACGAACCTTCATCATTCGAAGAAGCCGTGAAGTAACAAGTATAGTTCAAGGCTCGCTTTGTTGCTCAAGGCTTCTCTCAAAAGGAAGGTGTAGATTACAATGAGATATTTGCACTTGTTGCTCGATACACCACCATCCGCTCGATCATAGCCCTTGCTGCCTCGCAAGGATGGAACCTACATCAAATGGATGTCAAGACCGTTTTCTTGCATAGTTCGATCAAAGAGGAAGTCTATGTGGAACAACCCGAGGGGTTTGAGATTCATGACCGGGAATCTAATGTATGCAGGTTGAAAAAGCTCTTTATGGTTTGAAGCAAGCACCTCGGGCTTGGTATGAGAGGATCGATATCTATCTGATGAAGCCGAGACTCACTAGAAGTGAAGCCGATCCGAACCTTTACTTTAAGGTTGAAAATGATAAACCTCTCATTCTGGTACTTTATGTGGACGACCTCTTTCTAACAGGTGCAGACCCTCTCATTCACAAATGTAAGAGGGAGTTGGCTTCTGAATTTCAGATGAAGGACTTAGGACCGATGCACTACTTCCTAGGGTTGGAGGTCTAGCAAAAGCCAGGTGAAATTTTCCTATCTCAAGGAAAATATGTTGTGAATATATTGAAAATATTTGGGATGGTAGACTACACGCTTGTGACTACCTCGATGGAACTTAACTTTAAGAAGTTACGTGGTAGTGTTGCCTGACCTGAATTGGGAAATGCCTCTGAGTATCGTCAACTCATAGGAGCACTGATGTTCTTGGTGAACTCCCGTCCGAACATATGTTTTGCAGTTAACACATTGAGCCAACATATGGTTGAGCCTCATCATATACATTGGATTGGTGCCAAGAATCTTCTGAGATATCTTTAGGGCACAATCACTCATGGACTGAGATACACTGCCGAAGATGTGAGGCTGCATGGTTATTCTAATGTTGATTGGGCTGGCAGTATGGTGGATCGCAAGAGCACTTCTAGATGTTGTTTTTCTTTGGGTTCTGCTTCGATATCTTGGATGAGCAGGAAGCAGAAATCGATTGCCTTGAGCACCGTTGAGGCCAAATACATAGCTGCTAGTATGACCTTCTGTGAAGCTGTCTGGTTGAGGAAGCTCTTTAGTGAGTTGTTTGGACATGTGTTGGATACCACCGTGATCCTCTGTGACAACTAGAGTGGGATCTGATTATCAGAGAATCCCGTGTTTCATGATCGCTCCAAGCATATACATATGAAGTACCACTTTATCCGGGATATGGTAAAACGATGAGCAATAAGGCTCCATCACATTGGGACTGATGAGCAAGTCGTCGATATTCTGACAAAGCCCCTGGGGAAGGTCAAGTTCTTGGCCTTCCGAGAACAACTTCGAGTCGTGGAGAGACCTTTACGAGGGTCCTGTATGACATGGACATTGAGCTCTGGGAGCTCCGGGGGGCTTGGGGTACTTCTTGGAGCGATGAGCAACCATAGGGTGAGTGGTTCAACCTTCCCCTAATGGTTTGCTATGTACAAGATGAGTAGTTCAGCCTTCCCCTGTGATACCCCTTGGCGACATGTAGGCCGGATGAGTGGTTCATCCTTCTCCTGCTGAGACATCCCACCCATGCAGTCTGGGACTCATGGGAAGTACCTCTCATATGGCCAATGAGTAGGGAAATGAGGATAGGGACCATAGTACTACCGATGGACGCATCATGTACTACTGTACTCCCTATGCTAGGATGACTGATATTGATCTGGGATCAATTGGAACTAACTTCGGGTTAGTAAGAGTGCTATGAGACACTCTCTTTTGATTGGAACTGACTTCGAGCCAGTAAGAGTGGTATGAGACACTCTCTTTTATTTGGGACTGACTTCGGGTCAGTAGAGAATGGTATGAGACATTCTCGATTACTTTTTCTTCTTCATAGTTCAGCAGTGCATTGATGGCAGAGATAGTACAGACTAGCAGATGGAGCTCTCCCTAGTTGAGAGGGAGTGTTAAAATTGGCAACTAGGGCCAAACTCCACATGGGTTATCTTATTTATGATAGCTAATATTTTTTTTGGATTCCTCTCTCCGAGAGGTATAGGATTGATCTAAAGATCATACAATTTCGACATGTACAAATGAAGTTATGAATTTATTTTGATTATGGACAAATTGTCAAGGTCGGCCAGCAAACTTATGTAGGCTCAAAATCCCAGCAATCACGTCTATTCATCTTCAACGTTTGCAACCAATATATGATGCCTTAGCCTCATTTGAACACACTCAACCTCATACATCTCTCTCTCTCCTCATCTGATTGGGTACGCATTTTCTGGGCAACTTTCTCTCTCACACGCGTGAAGGAAAGGAGGATGAAATTTTGTTTTGGGCATTGACCAACGTTGACCAAATTTCAAAAGTGTTTTGACCAGCAGTGACCTGTTTGACTGTGTTTTTGGGTGAGATACTTCTGTTTGGGCAGGCCGCATTTCTCGACACAAAAATCGAGGTCAGACATTGACTTTGACTAGCATTGACTACAACTAGGGCTAACCGCAGGGTTGGTTGTTTGACCAGGTTTGACTGGACTGTTTTGGATTGTTTTAAGGGTTGATTCATCTTGCTATTTGGAGGTCGAAGTTGACTGAAGTTGACCATTTTGTTGAGGGTCAAATTTGCCATGTTGACCAACATTGACTTTTCTGGTTAGGGCTCTTTTACTGCTGTTACAAAATATCAGATTTGTAAATTGTACTATCTCTCTCTGTTGAACTATTGAAGACTCAAAGAAGAATTGATCAAGGGTTTCCCCACATTGGGGTTTGTCCCTGGCTGGTGCCACATCTTGTGTCCTCTTGTCTTGGCTTGTCTTCTACTGTTTATGTTTATGTTTTATCTGCATTTTACTATCATGTTGATGTGATTGCTAATTTGGATATTGATATTGGGCTAATAAATAAATTGAAGTAAAATTGCTCTAAAGCATAGAACATACCATTGTTGCCTAAAATTAAAAATTTTGGCAGGATATTTTCAGGCTAGTTGGCACCGAGCTCACCCCGAGCACCAGTTACCATCCACAAACCGACGGCTAGACAGAGAGGGTGAGCCAGTAATCAGAGGGCTATCTCAAGAACTATGTGACAAGGCAACAGAAGGCTTGGATTCGATGGTTGCATTTGGAAGAGTACTGCTACAACACGACACATCACATGTCTATTGGTATGACTCCTTTTCATGCTTTGTATGGGTATGATGCTTTGTCTTTTGCTAACATTGTTTTTGTAGACAAGAAGGCCCTAAGGGCCAAAGATTGGATCCTAGAGAGCCAAGATATCCTCAAGGATCTTAAGGATAACTTGCAGACAGCTCAGAATCAGCAGAAGATGTATGCTGACAAGAATCGGGTGGAGAGGCATTTCATACCTGGTGTACCTTCGATTGCAGTCGTACCGGCAATCCACACTGAAGTGAAAGGGGACAGAGAAGCTACAGCCGAGATTCTTTAGGCCTTACAAGGTGATCAGGAGCAATGTTGCGAAAATCGCGATTTTTTCACTGAAACGATTAAATTGGCCGATTAAATCAGATCGCGATTTAATCCTCATTTTTTCAAAAAATCCTTGATTTTTGTATTGCTGATTTTTACGATTTTTTCCTGATTTCAGACCCTCGCCAATTTAATCCAGAACGTGATTTTCGCAACATTGATCAGGAGAGTTGGAGAGGTGGCTTGCGAGTTGGAGCTACCAACTGGGAGCAGGATCTATAATATTTTTCATGTTTCATGCCTCAAGAGGGTGTTGGGGCAATACGTTACAGCAGTTGTGGAGTTGCCTCCACTTGATGATGAGGGGCACCTGATTTTAGAACTAGAGGCCATCTTGGAGACCAGGGAAAGGAAGCTCAAAAGCAAGACCATCAGAGAATACTTAGTACGTTGGAAGAGCTTACCACATGAGGATGTTACTTGGAAGGGAGAGCACATACTTGAGCATCCAGCATTGAAGTTGTTTGGGGATAAGCAACATTTGGGAGGAGAGGACTATCATGTCCCTTCCTAAATTAATTTGGAACAAGATTAATTATTACATTTTGGGGCCAATTTTGGAGGTGATGGAGCCCATTCGATTTTATTAGGAGGTTACACTTAGCATAAGTTATTTTGTTGTGGTTAAGTAGATGTGATTAATTAATACGTGGGGACCACCCACACTAGGAGAATACGCACTCCCTATTTCGATTTGCATGGAGGAGAAGTCGTTGGTTAAGTGGATGGAGGGAAAATGGAGGGAAAGTGCCCCACGAAATCTATATAAGGAAGGTAGCTCTCGTCATTTCATTCATCTTTTGGCATATCGAATTTCTCTTAGTTGCTCGAGCTGCTTAGCCGAGTCACTTGTTGTTTAGCAAGAGTTCTTCAAGCAAAGAGCTCACCCTTTCTTCGAGGGACTTCTAGTGCCACCCTAAAGCGTTTTTTTTCAGTCTTTCTGGAGAAGGATTTCATTGTGGTTTCCAGCAGTTGCATTCATCTCCAGGTGGTGTGTATTTCTAGAGGACGCAGTGAAGGGAGGCCGAGTTTGTTTGTGGCAAGGTTACTTGGGAGCAGGAGCGACATTTTCAGAAGCTCCCGGTTTGGGAGTGAGTCCCAAAGCGTTTTTTATATAATATATATTTTTATATTTTTTTATTATTTTTGATACATATATATCAACAAAAACATGTAGAATACTGAATTAGATATAAAAAACATTAAAAAACATAGATTGAACCATATAACAACAATCATCTAGAAGTTATAATCTTCATCAACCACGTCCACGAGTTAGTAACATAATAACATACAACATATTGAGTCTCATGATTCATCAATCTTAAAGTTTCAAGCTTTCAAAATTCAATATATAGCATTTATCATCATTGATCACCAAAGTTGTACTTGTAAGCTAAGTGTAACCATTACAACAAATAATATCTAACATGAAATGAAATGAAACAACTTTCAACTTTCATGAAGCATCATATTCATAATTCATTACTAATGAGTTATAATTGCCGACTTCAAACTTAAATTGTCATATATTGTTTAAAAAAATATCATAATAAATATGAAAGAGTCAATAGTTATAAAAACCTCTAGAAACTAGAAAAGAGAAGTAAATCTATTATCTATTTCTTATGCTTGGGCCTCTTGCCACCACGAAAAATGTCTAATTTTTTAGTCTTGTTGGAAAATCAGGATCTTTGTCATTAATATCACTCTCTAAGCATTAATATCCAGAGGTATCTTTGTCATTACCTCTATATCTGTATAGGGATCTTTGTCATTAATATCACCCTCTAAGCATTAACATAAGATAGAAAAAGCATAGCATGTCAAGTCAAGATTTTGTTTGAGTGATGCGTACATTTTTAAGAGGATCATGATAGAGGAGTTTGACAACCAATGTCACTAACATCAAGGTACATAGAGGGATTGGTGCTCTTGACTAAATACGAATTCCATACCCTAATACATGACAAAATTCAATGGAAACATTGCAATCCCCCAATCTTGAAATCCTGAAAAAATGATAAGTCTACTTGATTTTGAATGAAATCTAAAATTCTACTTTCTCCATATGAAATCCAATGAGGTCGGAACCACTCTCAAACATCCTGAGTCATTTCATGGTAATTTAAAAAATTTAAGAATTTAACATTACCATGAATCGCATATCAATACTAGGGCCATAGGCTTGATCATTAAGCTGCAACACTCAAAACTTATTTGTTTCTTTCAAAACAAATTGCATTTGGAAAATTACTGCAAAAAGAGTTGCAAAAAAGGCTAAATGCTCCCGAAAAGGCAGGGAGCGTGCTCGGAGCGCGAATTGGGAGCAAGAGAGAGATGGGGGGGAGGGGGGGCTCCCTCGCAAGCCTGCTCCATATCAATCCAAAGTTCACTTGATAACACAGTGAAACGCCAGCTGTAAACCTAAAATTTGCAAATGGCATAGTCCAAATGGCCCACAGGGAGAAATTTCAGGGATAAAGCTTCCAACATTTTTTGCTTAGTAGATCGAATCAATAGTCAAGTGATAACTTGAAACACATGACTAGAAGAGGAAAAGATATATATTATAATTATACATAGTATTGATAAGATTATTCTAAGTGGTTTCTCCATTGTTTAGAGCAAAATCATTGCTCTGTTTTTGGGGTATTCTCAGCAAGTATTATTGAAGTAGCAAGTTAGAAGGCAAATGCCCATGCATACTATTTTATTTTGGGAAATAAGGCAAGTACTCCTCCAGTTCAATATTCTTCCTCCCTCTTTCTTAGGGTGCATTTTTTATGTCAATTTTTCTGCTTGCTTCTATAAAAGGGGGTTTGAGGTCACTGTTAGTGAAGTTAGACACCTTTTTGATAGATTGCAAGGACAGTACACCATCACCCTTCTTCCACCCCAGACTTCACAAACTTTTTCGTCATTGCATGTGACAGATTGACTTAAGGCATGCATTCTTTTCATTCTATTAATTTAAACGTTGTTGTAAATAAGATTAGCTTGACATGAATTAAATAGTTGCTTTGGAAAATAAACTTGTCCAATACACAATGCTTCAATATACTCAAAATGGAAATGTGGCATAACAATAAAGCATGAATTATTTAGACAAGTGTCAAGCTAAATGTATCAAAGTTTGCTAAAAATAATAAAGATGTTTGCATAAAGTAAGAGTAAATTGATTTGCAAATGGAAATGTAGACTTGAAACTTGTAGCAACAATGATAAGTGGTGCGGGGAGGGTTTCAATGGAGGTTAGCTTTCATTCTGCGCACGCATTAAGATTGATGAAGGCAGGCAGACTTAGCTGCACGGATGTCGTCCGACAACAGGGCCTAATCAACCCCTGGCCCAAAATTGGCAGCAGGTGGATGCACATGGGAACCGGCGCCTTTTGGAGATCGAAGGAGTCTAAGCCACGACACTGCAAGGGAAGGAAGTTTACTCGGTCATTTTTCTTGGTTAACCCTCAGCAGCATGCGCCTTTACCAGGGGAGAACAACTACAAGAGCAGTTACATTTTTACATTCACCATCAGGCAGAGGAAATGGTCAGTCCCAGGGATTGTGTCGATCTGGAGCCTGAGCCGGAAGACATCCTATTTGTTTGGGGTTTGGAGCCAGCGCAACAAAATTTGGACAAGGTAAAACTTCTAGCTAGATCCCTAGCTGGCAAAATGGGATTAACGGTGTTAGATTGGAACTCTGGAGGTGGTTTAGGGTTCATGGAGGAAAGAAAACCCATCTCTTCACCTGTGGAATGTTGGGTTTCTAACATCAGTACTCAGGAAGGTCAAGCAACAGTAGGGGAATCGGCGCATCTGGCCGTAAGGGTGTCGGCAGAACTCCTAGTAAGTCCTAAAACTCCCTCAGTTTTCCGTAATCTGTCAATATTTCGGGAAGCCTGGAAGATATAGTCAAAAGAAGTGGTCTATGGGGGAATGAGGGACTCAAATCCTGCCTGGTTAAGGACCCTCAATCAAATGAACTGGGCTTGGCCCAAAGAGTGAACAAAATCTTCGCATGCAAATTAGCTTTGAGATAGAGGGAGGATGAGACACACGAAACCCATCAATTTCACAACCTTATTGGTGCAACAAGGGAGGGTTTTGTCCTAGAAAATTGGGCGCTGAAGGAAGGAGTAGTTCACAATTTTTCTGTGGACCTTGTGAAGGAACGAAGTCGCGGTCCCTTATTAAATTTTCAAGGTTTCGAGCATGAAGAGGTTTTGGGTCTCAGTCCTTTGGGGGTGGGGGCGAGGACTCCAAATTTTAGCCCAGAAGTGGAGGGGCAGTCTATAGATCTTGGGGGGTTCTTCTTTCAGAATGTGTCGGCGGAGGATCAATTAGGGTTGAATATTGAGGAAGCGACCCATGCTCGGGAAGGGCAATCTAACTCAGTAGCAGCCGAGAATGGCCAGTCCACTGGAACGAAGGGGACAGTACTAAAGAAAAAACCGGAATGCCCAAATCTTGTTTTCAAGGTCAACATACAAAATGATAAGGCTATGGAAGCCTCTGAATTAGTTTTGGTTGGAAGAGCAAACGGAAGGCATTATTCAGCAAAGTATATATCTAAATGGATTGCTAAGGCATGGTGTGGTGCTCCAGATATACAAGTAGAAGTGATCACATTGGCAAGAGGATGGTTCATGGTTAGATTCAACAAGAGTGAGACTCTAGAATGGGTGTTGGAGCGGAACTAGTGCTTCAGGATATTGCCAATCTTATTCAAGAAATGGACTTCCCTTTTTGATGCACAGAGAGAAAAATTAGAAGAGATACCTATTTGGGTTCGGCTTACGTCTTTGTCCTCGCAGCTCTGGACAAAGGATGTTTTCAAGACCTGTTGTCGCACAAAGTGTGTAGGCACCTGTGACAACGCTCAAAGTAAGGGTTGTCACTCTAATCCTTACTCACTCCGTTTAGACTCTCTCTTAGACAAATCAAGGGGGGTAGTCCCTAAGGTCAATGAATGAAAATAGCCTGTGAAACACAGGCTCTAGGAGACTTAAAGATGGACAACTTGATGAATTTAGAACAAGTCCTGGTCAACTGAGATGGATAGATTAAACAATTAATACAAATAAGACATAGCCACAAGATAGAAATGATTTTAGACCTGTGCCTTATATTCAATTAACCATAGACTAAATAGAAAACAAGTTATCCAGATCAATTTATAAATAGTGACGATCATGAATGATTAAATGTGAATGCTCAAAACTTTATCATGCAAGAGTTTCTAGCAGTCAAATCCCAGATCTTAGAGGAAACTATCTTTCTTCTATAGTCAATATGTTTTTTTAAAACATTAATCCCACTTGACAATAGAGAAATCACTACCATTAAAATTAAAATTTTGCACTTAATACCAAAGACACCAAGGAACTTTAAATTTGAATGTTAATTATCCCTTAAGTAAATGCTAAGCTTATGAAGCAGCGCTTAATGTGGCAAATGAAATTTTTAATGTGAAAAATTATGGGTTGTGGGCCACATACAAAACAAAAAAAACAAAATATTCAAATATGAAAGTTCTGCTTTTGATTTATTTCATTAGCAATCAAAGTCGCCAAAATTTTAAAAAAATAGATTTTTTAATTTTTTTAAATTTTAATTTTTTAAATTTTTTTAGATTTTTAAAGCAAAATCAAAAATCAAAAATCAAAATAAAAGGAAAGGAAATCAAAATCAAAATCAAAAAATCATAAGTAGAAAACAAAATGTGAAATCAAAACAAGACAAAAAATAAAAATCAAAAAGTCAAATTTTAAATCAAAATGAATCTAAAAGACAAAATAAAATAAATCTAATGCAAATCCTAAACTAAATAAACACAAATAATAAAAATAAAAAATGAATAAGTTAACGAAAGTAAAAAAAGTCAAATGAAATCAAAAGGAACTAACTAAACTAAAAAAATAAAAAAGTAAAACCTAAACCTAAACCTAACCTAATGCATACACAATACAAATGAAAAAAAAAAAATCGAATTGTTTTTGGTCTTTGCAGGTTCGAAGAGAAGCAACGGCGGTAGCAAGGGAGCACAAGGAGTATGCAGCCGAGAGGGAAGAGAGGAGTTCGAAGAGGCAGTGGGCAAACGGACGAGACTGCGGACAGCGGAAGGGAGGAAGGAGCCGCAAATGAGGATTTGCAAGTTGAGGAGCAATGAAGGGAGATGGAGTAATTGATGGCGGCAGGAGTGAGGATTTAATTGAGGTAGCGTTTGGACGGTTGCGAAGGGAATGGACTATGGGAATGCTGCAGGGAAGAGGGACGGAAAGAGCAGTAGCAGCAATGAGGGAAAGGAGAATGCGGGCAGATTGAAGCAGGATCGGAAGGGTTTGCAGGTTGAAGGCAAGGGATTCACATTAGATGAGGAGAGTTGGAAGAAAGGAGGAACGCGGATGGGTGAGGAAGGCAGCAAATGGGCAGCGTTGGATTTGCAGAGAAATGAAAAAGAGTTGGAGTTTTTGGCAGCCAGCGACAGGAGAAAGCAAAGGGAGCCACGGGAGAGGTTGCAACTTTGGAGCAGAGAAAGGCAAACACAACGAAGTATGGCAGCGAGGAAAAACATGAAGACCTCAGGCAGCAAAGAAATTCAATTTTTTCCAGAAACCCCAAAATACAGACAACAAAAACAAAAAATTTTGAAATTTTCCAGAGGGGAAAAACGCAGCAGAAAATGGAGGCTCAATACAACAGTAGACAGAAGAAAAATGGTAGCCAAAAACCTAAGAAAATTTCCAGATATTCTGATTAAAATGTTGAATCTTTTTGCTTCAGATTTCCTTGAAACCCTTATAAATATTTCTAGATTTAAAATTTTCAAACCCTTGGACAGCAAAAAAATTTAAATAATATTCCTATAAAATTAAGTTGATAAACCCCAGAGATCCAGATCTTACCCTCTGAGCCTAGATCTGGACTCTACACAAATTTCTTCCTCAGATCTGTAGTTGCACGACAACAAGAAAACACCCAAATGATATATCAGTGTTGATAATATCAGTATCGGGAAAATATCGGCGAGGGTCCAGAAAATATCTTATCGGCAATATCGGCGAAAATATCGGCAAATATCGGCAAGCATAAAAAATG